>SCLD01090916.1:0-13081 GCA_004367895.1 Oikopleura longicauda | reverse complement strand
TTACTGGCTTTTTACGGACTCGTGGTGCTATTCGTGTGGCTATTATGGTTAGGGAATGTCCTTGGATTATTTTGAAATTGTCCAAATTCAATAGTTTGATTACCTATTGCCCTCAATGTCCTATCAATTGGATGTATTGTTCCAATTCTGATGCTCAACGGTTCGTTAATTTAGTTTTTAATTATTATATTTTCAAATTTTGTATTTTAGGCCTGGTTGCACTTGTATTAGGGGTTTTTCTGATTGGCATTCATTCCGTAGTGGTGAATGTGTCAAAAGTTTGTTCTCGGAGATGTGTATGATGGTTCCAAAAGATAATTATGGTGTGTCTTTTGAAAATGAATTTCATCGAACTGGTCTAATCTATCCTGCTATGGTCTCAAATACTCTCTGGTCTGTCTGTACTGGTGCTGACACTAAAAATCGTGAGTTGAACAACTTATTTTAAAATCATTTTCCCATTTTTTGATTTTTCTTAAAAAAATCTTTTTCCGATTTCCAAATTTTTAAATTTTAATTTGTAGTTTCTGTGTCTGAGCTGATGACTCGTGGTATAATCAATTTTGATTATACTAAGCTATGTTTCTCGGTTGGTGGGGAGGCTACTGATGTTCGTCCGAATAAGATTTTTCAAACTGTTCGTGTAAGTGATTAATTTGTCTTATTTTTAATAGATGTACAACTTATTTAAATCTTTTAACTTTTATTAAGTGGTTGGTTCAAGCTGCTACTCTAATGCCATTATATCCTTCTGGTCGTGCTTCTGATAATGAAAAAGAATCTATTTTTATGGCTACCCTTGGTACCGTTCGTAAATACGTCGGTAATCGTTCTCACTTGGTCCCTACATCTATCCGTGAAATTGCAACTGAATATACTCGTTCTACTCAATCCCTTCGTTCATTCAATGCCAATTCCGAAATCGCTTCTGGTACTGATGACCGTCCACTTTTTGGTTTTGGCTTTCGATTTGCTCATTCTGATCCTACCCTAACTTTGGATTTGGCTAGGGTTTGCGTGATTGATTTTGGAACTTGGACTTTACGTCACTTATTTCATTTCATGTGTAAGTTTTATATTTTTCTATTTCTTTCTGATGTACAACTATTACTAGGTGTCGCTGCTTATGTTAGTTCCGATTTTACTAAAGGTCAAAATCGTGACGTTCTGTTTCAACGTGAAACTGCACTTGGTGCCGAACTTCTCAACAAATCCCATTACTCAATGTGGATTCAGCTTGCTGAACGCTTGGGTATGGGTAACCGCTCCGCTCAAAATATCACCACCTATCGACAGTTTATGCAGACTGGTGGGTCTGGGCCACGTGTTTCTAGATATTCTCGTGACCGATCTCAAAGTTCGGGTCGTCAATCACGTGGAAGATCTTCCTCTCGTGGCCGTCCTGGTGCTGAATATCATCGTGATGCTCCAGGTTCAAGTCGTCGCCGTTCTCCAAGTCCCGACCGTCGTGAACCTGCTCCGAAAAGAGGTCGCTCTGGTTCATATATGCGCCGAAATTATGGTGAGTATTTCTTTTTCGAAAATATAAATTTTCGTAAATCTCCTATAATTTTCTAAAAATTATTCTAATTCATTTTAAACCATCAATCTTTTATTTCAGAATAAATCGGCCGATATTTCTGCTTAAATACGGCTTCCTCATTGGTCATTCTCCGAAAATCCTCCTCTCCTATTGGCTAGTTTGACTTTCTTTCCTTCAAACATTTTGGTTCTGACAAAATTGTCCCCAGCGCAAATTCATGTGAAAATTCAAAAATTGATAACGAAAAAAAAATCTATTCTTCAAAAAAAATTACTTGTCCAGAAAATGTCCAGAAAATTTTCTTTCTAATAAATTTTATTTTTTCAAAATTGTGTTTTCCCGTTGTTCAACTTTAGTTCATTTGGTTTATATTTTATATTTGACTAGGTGATCATTTTAGTATAGGTAGTAATAATAATCAATTGGTTTGTCCTTAGGTTGGAGTGGTAAAATGGCCAGGACTGTGTGATTGCGACCCCTAGGTTCCTGGTTCGAATCTGGTTTGAGTCCCAGACTTTTCTGGTACTCAGCCATTGACAATAATTCGAAATTTCGAAATTTCAAAGAACCATCGAACTGAAGTCCCAATTTCACAACCTGTCATCGCGAAAACCTTTTGATTTTTATACTCATATGATAATAATCAAGTGTGGTACTTATGGTACTTTTTAATTGATTTCTCTGGCGACTTTTTTGATTGGTCTCAGAGTAATCAATTTTATTTCTCCTCTTTGGTAATTTTCCAATTATCCATAGAGGTTAGAATTTTATGATAATAATAATTTTGATTTTCATAAGAAGTTTCAATAAGATTATTTTACGAAGTTCTACAGAAGGGAGAATTTTCTTAAAGGTAATATTTCGTTATTTAAGATGTACAACTTGCCATTATGAAGCTTGGTAATAATCTGGTTTGTTCGTTTTTCTTATTGGTCTAGAATTATTCTCCAGTTCTGGTACTACCGCTTCTGTTTGAGTACTATTCAGTATTGTAAAGCTTTCATCTTCTTGAAATGTCCGATCGTTCATGTAAGATTGTTCGAGATTCATATTGTATGCCTCATCTACATGCACGTAACTTTCATCTGATAGTGCTTGTACACTTGAATTATGTGATAAGTTGTTCATCTGTTTATAATCAAAATTCAGCGTTGATTCTGTTTCTAACGTTTCTAACGTATCTGGATCAAAGTATGCTGCCTTCATTTTAACTTTTTCTTCGTTTTGGTTATTTTCTTCGTTTATTAATTCGTTAATTGTTTCTTCTTTTTCATCTTCGATTATTATCGTCGGTACTTCCGGTACTTTCTGTCCCATTGTCGATTCTGTGATCTCTCCATCATATAAAGTTTCTTCAATTTTATTCATTGCAGGTATCACTTTTGGTAATAGGATGTTCAACTTGTATTGTATATCTTCTAATTCTCTTTGATCGGTTCTGGGTAATAAATATTCCAAATCGTCTGCATCTGCTGGATCTTTTTCGTCAATATATTGTGTGTCCGTTCGAATCATTTGTACTAGTCCTACTGCGCCCTCTGGTGTCGTTGGAATGTGTCGACATATTCTTTCAAATGCAACATACCGTTTTATTGGTTTGGTTGCATTATCTCCGGATCTCACTAGTTGTACAACTTTTGATTTATAGTTTATTCCTAAGATTACGAATAAATTCATCCCTTTTGCGTTTTTGTCGAAATCTGTATTGAGTTTGACTAAATCTCCAGTTTTTAACTTTGTAAAATCCACTTTTGACATCATTATAGGGTCGTTCAGCTCTGGATTTTCGTACGGTGTAATATTTTTATTCTTTCGGACTTGTTCTTTGAATGTTTTACGATCAGCTGATTCTCTTTTCATCTGTCGTATTCTTTGAATTTCTTTTATATATTCATTGATGTTCAACTTTAACTGTGTCATCGCTGCTGGATTATATCCCGTGAACAGTTCTGCTGGTGTGTAATTCATCTTTCCGACAGTTGTATTGCATTTTTGTGCTGCCATAGCTATACACCACTTTGTGTCCAGTTTTGTTGTCGTTGTATAGTGCAACAAGTGTTCGGATAGCTGCTTGATTTTTGCATCCAATTCCGGTAACTGGTTTTTTGAAAGTGTGCTTGATTGGTGAAGTTCAACTTTAATATTTAACTCTCGGAATACTTCTTTCACTTTGTTCGAAGTGTGCCAGGGTGCGCCATCACATCTTATTTCAATTTCCGGTTTTTCTAACACATGTGGCGCCATTATTGATCGTATCAGTACTATTTTAGATATGAAATCATTTGAATCTGGTTTTTCGTCCATCGGAATTACGATTATAAATTGACTAATCGCTTCCATTGCGACCATGATTTTGTAATTTTCATTTTTTCTTTGACGATGTACTTCATCGACCAATATTTGTTTGAATGGTCTGTCCGCTATTTTTACCGGTTTTTGTTTAACCTTATGGTATTTTGCTTCTGACCGTAATAATGTACACGGTATACATTTTGAGATGTACAACTCTGTCATTTTCTTCAAATTTTCAAATTCAAAATATTTTGCCACTTGTTTTGCCATTTGCGTAGGTGCTCTGTGTCCTACGTCGAGATGTACAGCATGAATTACAACCCATCCGGCCTCTTTTGGTACCGGATAAATTCTTGTTTCGACTCCATCCAGGTATTTGTGTAATGTAAGTGCTCCATTTTTCAATTCCGGTTTTCGGTTTAGTCGTATTGTTTCCGCCTTCGGATACCTTCTCGGGAAATGTGGTCGTCCATTTTCAATACCGTCTATTATGCATCGGTATACTTTGTCCATTTTTTGTAAATCTCGTATTAATGCTCCGTTGTTCAACAATTCAGTCAAGCTGATATTTTTCTTCTTCAGTTGACCTATTGGTACGATTTGTAATTCCGGTCGTATTTGGAATATATGGTTTTTTTCCATAAATGCATCTGCTGCCATGATTTTACATAGTCGTCCAACGTTTTCATTAAATTTCGGTGCATCTTCTAATGGTAATTCTGCGATTTCACAAACTGCACATTTTGCCATTCCTTCCTCGTCTTTACAAAGACCTTTATCGATTGTTTTCGGTTCATAACCCATTCTCGATATGAAATCTGGACTTAGCATTATTGCACTTTTATTTGATGCATGCATTATATTTAGATTGTAATGCCGCATTTCAAAGAATGAGTTGTTCAACTTCATATGTTTACTTGGACATAGATTCAATTTGAATTTTTTCCATAATTTGACCAGTGATTGACTATCGGTGATGACTGTAATTGGATTTTGCATTTGCATGAGCCACGGTCTGAATGCTTCTAGAAGTACAACTAATCCGTATAATTCCATGTGACAGGAACTTATTTGGAACTTTCTTTCTTTGTCTTTTCTGGAACGTTGAAACATTGCTGATATTCTAGGTTTCCCTTTTTTATCAATTTGATATATCACACCTCCAGTTGCTATCGCACTTGTATCGACTGCTATTACCGTTTGTAGATCGGTTTCCAGTGGATATGTTCTTGTTAGCTCTTTTAAAGCTTCTTTCACCTTTTCGAAAGCCCTTATTAGTTGTTCATCCCATATTATTTTTTCAGACGTTTTTCTTCCTTTTATTACTTTTACCAGTTCTGCCATCACGTGTGTAGGATGTTTCATGAATCTTGCTAGGTATCTTGCCATTCCTAACACCCTCATCACTTGTTTTACCGTGTTTAAGTCTTCCCATTTGATTTCCATAATTTGATTTACCAAATGTGGATTTGGTCCGATTGTACCATCATAAATCCGGTATCCAAGGAAATTGAATGAGACTAGTAGTGCGAATGTCTTTGATCCTTTGATTCGTAAGTTGTACCGCTTTAACGTTTTCATAAATGATTCATAAAGTATTGCGAATTCTTGTTCGGTTGCTTGTGAGTTGTTCAACGATAAAAATATATCATCCAGATATCTCTGCATTTTGTCTCCGAATTTCCAGAATATTCGTTTCATCACGGTTACAGTAAATTGGGCGCTGTAGCTCCAGCCTTGGGGCAATCTGACGAATGAAAAAGCTCCAAGATCTGGTACATCTATACATAAGTATGGATATAAATCTTCATGAATTCGGATACAGAAATAGCACGATGATATATCCGTTTTGAGGTTCAAGCCATTTACTGAAGATTTTGCTGCCCAGTCTACGCATTCTGCTATGTTGTCTACTGGACTTCCTGCATAGTCGACCATCTCGTTTACTTTACTGAAATCATTTACGATTCGTAAACATGCCATTGGATCATATTTAACTCCATCGTCATCTTTTTTGATCCGTGGCATTATCGTTACAAAGTACTTTGGTATGACGTTCAACTCATCTATCGGTTTAATTACTCCGTTTGCAATTAATTCAATCAGCTGTTTCTTGACTGCTGCTTTATCATCTCCAATAAATGTTTGTTGTCCGGCCATCCTTTTGGTTTGTTGACCTTTGATTTCACAATTGCATACAAATTCGTTTCCGACATCTCCGATGCTTGCCGCGAAATTCTCTTTGTATTTCTCGTTTAGCCTTCGAATTTCTTTAGCCGCCCATGGATATCTTTTTTCACCTTCTGGACATATAGTCACTTTATCATGTGAAAACGTGTTGTGCATCTTGGATCGTATTTTATGGCACATTATTTTGAGCGCGGCTTTTGAATCGTCTATTCGGTGATAGTGATCTTTTTGAATCAAATTTTCAGTAGTTGTACAACTTGGACACCCTTGACATATTTCTGATGGTTCTGGTATCGTTTTCTCGTTTAAATGTTTTCCACCGCCCATGTAACATGTATCACCGATTGTTGCTTGTGTTGACCAGCTTTTAACACTTTCATTTTCGGTTGAATTTATCATATTTATTCGGGCTTCCCTTAGAATGGTTCTCATTTGACTTTGGTTATAACGTTGTACAACTATGCGATTTGTTCTTCCAATCTGCATTTGACCATTTTCTTCGTATAGAATGGCTTTTAAATTTTTTAAATCAGCTTGACCAATGATGAATTCGTCATTTGATTCTCCTGTGTCTTTTACCAGTGCATTTTCTATCGGGAATTTTTTCCCTTGTATTATTATTTTGAAATTTGCGTAGTATTTCCCCGCTTTCATTTCGTGGTTGGTCGCGCCTACATATTTTCTTTTTCGTTTTTGACCCATTTCGAATTCTATTTTTTCTATTGTTTTGAAGCTTATGACTGATCGATGTGCACCTGTATCAATCATAGCTGTTGTTTCTAATAGTTGTCCATCTTTTTTGAAATATTCACATTGTATTAGATTCTGGGGATCATATGCGTCGGCGGATTCATTTTTTACAGTAAAGATTTTTGCACTTTTCATTAATTGCTATTCTTGATCGGTTTGAAGGTCGTCATAGAATGCAGCTCTTAATGAATTATAATGTCCAGGTTGTTCAACTGATGAGCGGTTTTCATTTTGGTGCTGGTTTGTGATTGGTGAAATTCTTGCCAATGGGATTCCTTTCAATTTTCCCGGTCTAACTTTATGAACTGGACATTTCATATCATTTCTGACTTTCGCTTGTCGATTGTCTGCTAAACACATTCGGCATTCCCAAGTTCCATTTGGATTTGAATTTCTGTTATAATTTTCTTGGAACTGGCTTCGGTTTTGGTCTTTTTGATAAGTCGGTCTTATCGATTTTCCGCTGTTCGACGATCTCTTTTGCCACTTTTGGCCTTTCTGTTGCAAATCGAATTTTTTGGTGAAGTTGTTCTTCCAGTTTGAATTTCTGCCTTCACGTGATTTCGGTGTGATTCGGTAAATCATACCGTCTTCAAGTTCGACTTCCAGATCGTCTTCATCCGTATCTGAGTCATTACGTTTTTGTTGTACAGCTTTAATCGAACCTTTGTTCATTTTGTTTTTTCCGGTGTGTTTGTCTATAATTTGATATAGTTTTACTTTATTCTGCTGCCATCCCTCTTTATTGTAATTTTCATGGCCTATTTCTTTTCGGAATTCATCTTCAATAATTTTCCATAATTCAGGTCCTATTTGTAGATATAATTGCCATATAAACGCGTACGATAACGACGGTGTATAATCTTCTGGTTCCAGAATTTCGGCTCTTATATCCCCTTGTTCATAGTCTGGGAATTTCATTGGTTTTGTGATGTACAACTGGTCGAAAGCCATTCGAAAATATCGACATCTTGAATCTGTATGAGTTTTCGCATTGATAGCTTCAGTTATTTTGTCGAACATTTCGGACATATACTCGATTTTCTTCTCGATGTTCGTCTTTTTATCGATCCAGTCGATTACAGCTTTGTAGTCTTTGTAACTTCCCTTCATGAATGCTACTGACATTTCATCGTTCAAAGCTTGAGCCAAAATGTATCTAGTTGTTTCAACTGCTTTTGATATTTTACTGTAATCTTCTTTATACTTTGCGTATGTCGTGTATACACCACCCGATAGAACTTCCGTAGCTTTGTTGAAATCGACGTCTGGGGCGTTCGATGTTGGTGCGTCCCTTCGCCATAATCTGCCTAATCGGCCAGTTTTTAGGAGCGCATTGAATTCGATTTTACTATTTGGAACTCCATCTGATGGGAGATCTGGATGTGCAACTTTTCCGTCTTCAGGTCCCCATACAAATAAATGTTTCTTTGCTAGTGTAACCTCTTTCTCATTTTCCGCGATCGTTTTTTCAATCGCAGTTTTCCATCTTCGAACTTCTGTTTCGAACTTGTCCGAATCTTTATCCATTTCTTCAAATTCCTTCATTTTGAAGATCCTTCCGGCGATTTTCGCTCGCGAAGTCTCCTTGAAGATCTCGTGTATCATCATTTCTTCCATTTCCGCACTCGTTTTTGCCATGATCGGTTACGATTATTTCTTCCGGGGCGTTGTTTTTTCGACACTTCTGTTACCACGTAGAAGACTGGCGTCTGCGTACGTAATAATAACTCAGTTTTACGTGTTTCGTAACCTTTTATTACATATTAATAGTTGTACAACTTATCACAGTGTGATCTTACCGATAATAACTTGGATGAGAGGTTTATCGGAAGAGTATTATGACGGATAGTAAGTTCTGAAAGATACTTATCAGTATTGAAAAGTATAATGTAATTCTTTACCTTGAATCAAGCTTTGACACGGTCAATATTTGATTTGAAGGCGCGAATCTGATTGGCTGATACTAAATACAATTTTAGGCACAACGGACACGGAGTGGCGCTAATACCTTGAAGCGATATAATGGATCAGCTGGCAGACAGATGAATTAGCGATTACAGATGTTCAACTAAAGTAAAGCGTGACTTACTAGTCAGAAATACGGAACTGTTAATTACCTTTTTGATGGATTAACAGTTATTGTTTTGTAATAAGGTTATGATGTACAACTGGTACTATTAATAAATGTTAAATCGGATATGAATGCGTCAATCTTATTTACCTTTGATAATTATGGAGTATAATTATTTCCGGTGCACTTGTAACAATATTATATACTGAATATCCTTTTAAGTCGGATGTGAGATGATCAACTGAGTCTTACCGATAATAAGAGGTTTGATAATAATTTATTTGTGATTCTGATTTGAGAAGATATAATTGTAAGGTACTGAAGGAGGTAGTTTATACTGTGTTATAAACTAATTAAGTGTAGTACCTTTGAGATTAGCAATTAAGTGGTTGTACAACTTGTTTGATAATCAACGTATTCTGAATCCATTTATATTTCATTTCAACTTTATGAATATTTATTTACCTTGTGTTTATAGTTTCTCAATTAAAGTTTGAAATATAAACGGATTCTGATTGGATAAGCGAAATTGGCAGTGAGCCATCGTTTAGTCATTTCGACTGCATTGAATCATGTTAAATGAGTCCAAATTCTACGCGACGGGGGGGAGAAAAGATGACTATATTAACAATATGGTCATAAGTTTGGAGAAATTACTAATTTTTATGTTTTTCTACTATAGCTGAACAACTTTTATTTTTTCAAAAAACTTTGGAAAAATTGGAGTGGTATGTATTTGGTGGATTTATTTGTGAAAGGATTATTTGTCCTTTTCATGTCGGTTTTATTTCTAAAACTTTCATGAGTTTTCACTGGAGTGCTATGATTGGATTTCTTATTGCATGCGCAATCGTCTTCCATCTGAGGTTCAACTATGCTACTTAAAAGCTCCATTGCATCTAATACCTTAATGTGGTCACTATTTTTTGGGTTTCTTTTGAAACTGTAAAATGTGTCCTCATCGTATGTATTGATGGCGGACGTATCGTGGGCCTGTTCTAGATCTTTGAATTCAAATGAGTAATCTTCAGATTTTTGCGGGGAAATTGGGTTCATTGATTGGTTCAACCAATCAGAGGGCCTATTTTGTGTATATGGGGGCCCATTATTGTCCAATGATTGGTCTAGTTGTTCAACTGACGGTGCAAAAGGCTCTGAATTAACCTTGAAATCTACATTTTTTGTATAATCGTGAGACCAATTAGAGAATACGTCTATATTTGCTCTGGAATGGAAGATTCCGGAAATGAAAATTCTTCCACCTCCAATTGGTGGAATCACAGCTGGGATGGCAATGATTTTCCAGGAGCTGGCCGTGAAGTTCTGGGAGTTTTGGACTCTCAATATTTCAGCGAACATGGTTCGGAAGGTATCGGTTGAATGAAAGTCCCCCTCGTGTTCATCAGATATTTCATTTAGTTGTTCAACTAATCTAATTAGATTCAATTGGGTCTTACATTCGATTTCTGTGCGTTTTTCGAGTACCTTCGTTTTCCAGAACTCTGGAGTATTGATTTTTGGCATTATGTGGTTTATAAAAAATAGTGTTACAGTTTCGGTTTCAATTTCTGGTATTCCGTTTTCTGGAATTTCATTTTCATTTTCGACAGGGGTCGGAATTTTCTTGGCTGCCGTTTTGGCGAGTCTTTGCGCTTGGGACAATTTTTTGTCTTTTTTGGGTTTAACATTACTAAAACACTTTTTAGGTAGTTGTACAATATATTAAACTCTCTAGAATTTAAAATTTTCAAATTTTTATTCTCACCGTTTTTTAGCATATCGGGGCATTTTTCTCGGTATTCTAAGTTTCTAGAACGTCTATTTTTCCCTTTTTCGATTTTTTGACTTTTTTAGTCAGTTACTTTTTCAACCGACTAAGTGATGGACCCTAGAAGAAAAGCTCCTCAGCGCCTCGGTTCTAAACCCGATTTGGCTGCTACCTCAACTCGTGGGCGCCCTCAATCTACTCAATCGTCTCGGCCTTCCTCTCGTCGTTCTGGTAAGTGATTTTTCACTTTATTTTTTCAATTTTTTCTCGTGGCGGTTTTCAGTTGTACAACTTATATCCTAGGTTCTACTGATAGGTTACGTATACCTTATACGTCTATCTCGAAATTTTCGGACGTTAAAACGGACATTTCATTGGATTCAATGGAATATTATGTGGCTGGTAAAGTTCCTGCTCATCATAAATTATACTATGAACCCAAAGTTGTCCGAGTTAAAAACAAGCTCTATCTTGCTCAATTTCGTTTTTGTCCTGAGTCGAACAACTTTCGATGGCAAATCTTTGGTCATCCAGTGGTCAAATCTCGTAATCCAGTGGTCAAATCTCGTAACGAGCCTAATCGACATTATTTGGAACTTTCTTCCGAGACCGCTCGAATTCATGATTTTTATGATGATGGTACGAAAGAGGGTTCCGTTCGTGTCATTATGTTCGAAGAAGCTTTGTCTTTCTTACGTCATTATGGTGTTACCGCTGATGGTAAAATTTATTTGGCTACTCCTGAAGCTCCTCTAATGAGCTTTGGAATGTTTAGTAGTCCTTTCCCTCCAATGGCAGGTAAGAACTTTATTTTTCGAAAAAACAATTTTTTAAGTTGTACATCTTTCAATCAATCTGTTTTTTAGATATCCGAGAGGCTCATAAATGTGGTTTAATCTGGCGTAATACCGATTTACCCATTACTCATGTTGATATCAAACTACCGATCAACTTTAGTCCATTTTGTAAATTTGCTCCGGCAAATGAAAATGTTTTGACTCCTCAAGACCTCGGTGTTAGCATTTTCAACGTCGAGTCCGATGATGACGATGATGATGATGATGCTGATCCCGAAGCTGTTGCTGATAATGATTTTATCACGGTTGCTCAGCTTGACGATGATAGTAAATCTGCTCAACTGACTCAATCTGGTGATAGTTTGACGATCCCTGATGGCGCTCTCGTTCCGTCTCCGTTCCAACTGGGAAATGTTCCCAAGTTACCCACTGCTGTCGTTCCCTTTGGATCCGTTCCTCCCAACTATCCTATGGGTAACTGCAATAATATGCATCGTCGCCCGGATGGCTCGTTCTGGATTAATCCAGATCGTACATTGATCGTTAACCCTTTGGTAAGTTTTAAATTTCTATAAGTTGAACATCTAATATATCTTTATTTAATTTATGATTATCTCTTAGGATGATCCTGAATTCGGTGTTATCGATGCTCTTTCGAATAACCCTGGTACGGTTATTCATCAAGACCGTGAGTTTCCTCTTCGACAAGATGGTGATGACTTTCAAATGTTTTATACTGAGACTGGTGGTTTGGTTGTTCGTGATACTAAGTTGGTGACTCAAAATCTTTTGCAAGATCGCCGATTTTATATTTTATATTTTTATATTTTACATTTAAGTTGTTCAACTTTTACATTTTTTTCTTTTCTAGATGCCGCTAATGATAATATGGCATATGAGTCTTTGGGGCCGTGGGACCGTATGATGCAAGATCAATAACGTTTTCGTGTTTGGAACTACTTTGATGGTGCTCGTGGCTGTACTGTGACTGAAAAGTTTCCCCGCAACTGGGAAGATTACTTTTGTCGTCCGGCAATATATCCACAGACACCTATGGGTGAGTTTATAATATTTTCTTAGATGAACATCTTATTATTTTCTAGATTTTTGGTATATTACTGGCTTTTTACGGACTCGTGTTACTGGCTTTTTACGGACTCGTGGTGCTATTCGTGTGGCTATTATGGTTAGGGAATGTCCTTGGATTATTTTGAAATTGTCCAAATTCAATAGTTTGACCTATTCAATGTCCTATCAATTGGATGTATTGTTCCAATTCTGTTCGTTAATTTAGTTTTTAATTATTATATATAGTTTTTCAAATTTTGGTTTTATTAAAATTTAAATTTTCCGTAGTGGTGAATGTGTCAAGAGTTTGTTCTCGGAGATGTGTATGATGGTTCCAAAAGATAATTATGGTGTGTCTTTTGAAAATGAATTTCATCGAACTGGTCTATCCTGCTATGGTCTCAAATACTCTCTGGTCTGTCTGTACTGGTGCTGACACTAAAAATCGTGAGTTGAACAACTTATTTTAAAATCATTTTTCCATTTTTTTTTTTGTGTCTGTCAATTTTTTTAATATTTTTATTTAACTTTTATTAAGTGGTTGGTTCAAGCTGCTACTCTAATGCCATTATATCCTTCTGGTCGTGCTTCTGATAATG
>SCLD01090905.1:0-13083 GCA_004367895.1 Oikopleura longicauda | reverse complement strand
TCAAAATGCACTATTGGGATTTATCCGATCACGTGATTTTCTTGGTAAAATTTAGCTTTGAAGTTTGGTCGCGAATACATTAGCAAGATAGGCCGTGAATCACCCTAGTCTTGATGATAAATAATGTGTTTACGGTTGGTGACCCCGAATGTAGGTTTGTTTTCCGGTTTGGTCTTGACCGAAGAGCCTTTGAACGTTTACCTGACCTAACAAAAATAGGCTGACCACACGGAAATGATTCAAGACTTGAATAAATACGAAGTTTCGTTTGCTTGTCTTAGTAATCGATTGACACACTTATGATCCCGTCAGTTGGACACTACCGGTCACGGAGAAACATTAACGAAACAAATGACTCGAAATAGGTTGTGACCTAATCCAGACAAAAACGCAGCTTGGAAAATTTGTATACTTGGAGACCCCAGCTATTTGCATAAAATCTTGGATCGACGCTTTTTCGGTTTTATCAGTTTGACTATCAGTCAGGATATTCAACGACTTTGATGTTGGACAGTTCGTAAACAGTTTCATTCATTTATATTCAGCGCATGACTGATAGACATCTCGGAATCAAATGCGGATATTTTAAACAAAGTTATTTACACTAAAATGACTGGACTTGATAGAGCTTTTTGCAGGACTTTTTACATGAAAATATCTATCAATATATAGTTCTTAGGTCAATATAAGTTTTAAAACTTCTAAGTTTGTTCAAATATAAGTTTTAGAAAGTGATCGTAAGCTCCTCCCTTAAGAGTTTTAATGTTTTGACCGAAAGTACTCCGTAAGGTACCCTTCATATTAAAAAAGCATTAAAATTTTTGATTACTCTTTTCGTCAGTATCCTCCCGTCACCCTCGACAAGTACTTAATAGATGTTTCAAATGTGCCGCTCAGTTTCAATTCAAATTATCGGCGCAGCTCACAAGCGCCACCCCTCCCACCACTCCTCATCTTTGAGCCTGGCACTAAGGAGCATTGTTCATCATTGGAATATTTTCGTTCATCTGGAAAGTATTCTCAATTTTTTCAACCAAGAGTCTATCCGATTTTGAGCAAAATAGAGATTTTTATAGAAGATCGAAACAGCAGAATGACTGTAGTTAGTCAAAATGCACAGCCAGTTTACAGAACAGCAACTATACGAAAGTTAAAGAGAACTCACGAAGACAGTTTAACAAATGAAAGTCTCAGAATATCAAGTTCAACGATTGGTAGTCAGTTCCAACCATCAAGACCAATTCTTCGATCAGCCTCTGTCATTAAAACAAAAAATATTAAAAATGATTTATGCAACTATGGTGCTTACACTGATGATCAACCCGAGAATCTCATCTTCAGACGAGGTAACTTTTTAACTTTTTTTAGTTTGCATAGCCATGCAGGGTTTAAAAAAACGGGCGACCAAAAAAGGGGTGAAAAGTGTTTAGAAAGGAGTTTTAAAAAGGGATTATGGCATGTTGCGAGACACTTTTTTGTACACAGTTGAGTAGAACACAATAAGCGGGAAAACACATGGTCATTCATACGGAACCGTTGAGCCGATTTTCTAATTGCAAAGACCAAAATGCGCATTAGGTCGGGATTTCCATCGAAATATTAATTCTTGCTCAATAAAAAGATCATAAAATCTAATACAGCTTAACCAAGATTTTTTGAGTACATAATGTACTGTACATTCGGATACATACCCATTTAGAAAGACTTTTGTTAATCGAAAGATATAAAATGGCTTATATTAATGACGCATAATATTTTATATAAATCGTTGTAAAGTTTCGTAGATTTATAGGTCGATTTTTAGAACCTGTTAGAATTACTCACGCGTCCTATAGTCGGACATTTTTGATACAAATCAGCGATCGGTCATTTTACGTTTCGGTCAAAATCACCTTTCTAGATCAAAATTGATGCCGCGCGGTATCATCGGACAGGTTCAATTATCGATTATATACCGACCGGTCAAATCATAAAACATAAAAAAAAACACGTGGTTCTTTTTCTGATTGAAAAAAAATCATCGGCGATTATGTCACGGTCACACTGTCCGACGAATTAATTTAACCGTCACATTTGACAACGGAAAAAACGGGAAATTGGTCTCCTAATGGGATCAGACGGGTTTGACCGACGTCTCACCAAATAACGTCGGAAAAACTCACAGCGACCGCCCCACTCAGCATGATATATCAACAATACTAAATACTTCCGATTTTCTTTAGAATACTTCCATGCAAAATTTTAATCCATCTCCCGGTATTTCAAGCCCTTTCTTCTCACTATTTTGAAAATATTGAAAAAAAAAACGCGCGAACATCTTTATATAATTTTGTTTAGGTCAATTGAAGCTTGTTGTATGTGGATCAGATGGTCGTCTATCTGTTACTATTTTGGAAGCCAGATCTTTGCCGTTCCGTGATGCCCCTGATGCTCAAGTCTGGCTTGAAGTTCATCTCCTCCCCGGTGGTGATGGTGATTCAAAAAACCGAATTTCTCATACTAGTGCAAGAGTTTCCGCATCTGATCCAACTTTTGGTGAAACTTTTACATTGTAAGTATTATGACTCATATCTAGTGACATGGTACTCGCCGTCACCATTATCATACCTCCGCAATATAGAATTTCGTGTAAGGTCTTCGATTACTAAACTCAATTTTTTAGCGAAATTAACGAGAGACCAGCCTCTGGAACAAAACTATTTATCACTTTATTTCTCGAGATTGGAAATGATGCACGCACAACCGAATTCGCAGGATGTATGAGTTTTGGTGCTCGAAAAATAATCCAAGAAAAGTCAATTTTTAAGGTGAGTTCAAGTTTGAATTTTCCATACAGTTAGTAATAATGGACTGATAAATATTAAAAATTTAATATTAAACTCCGACTGATTCTATAAATTATTAATTCAGGGATGGTACTACCTGTTATCCGAGACTTTGGGACGTCGAAAACACTTGGTTGTGTCAAAGGTACCCCAATGGAATGGATTTGATCGTCGCACATCACAATCTGCTCAACAGCAATCAGCACCAAGCAGTGCATCATCTTGGTCTACAAGCAGTTCTTCTAGTTCTGCAACATCAACTGGATCTTCTGAGTTGTCTTCTGACTATCACATCACTCAGAATAATTACGGAAGTCTTCAAAGAAGCCGAACTGTTCGTTGGGGTAGGGATATTGTATACAACATGACTCCAACCAAACCCAACACACCGGCAAAGGCTTCCATTAATACTCTTACCAACAATAACGACCAAGATATTAATGATTCCCTTCACGGTCAAGACATCACCGCCTTACAGGTACATATTATTCATCACATGACTGGTCATATGACTGAGTGGTGACCTTATTAACCTTATTGAAATTCTAAATTCATCCTTTAGAAAACTGAACGACGTGAAATCAAGGTTCAGAGAGGTTGGTGCGGATTCGGATTTACACTTATCGGAGAAAATCCAGTCAAGGTTGAAACTGTCTTTAACGGTACGTACAGTCTATTGTAACCCCCCTATATATTTTTATTTGCCCTCTAGTTCTAATAAGATACAATTAGTCGATTCTAATTTGAGAGTGACCTCGTTGACCTGCTACCACTATATTTACATTAATTAGCTTCCCAACTATCATATAGTTTTGAAATACCATAAATATTCTTTGAAAGTAAGTCTACTGTGGTCCGTTAAGTTAAACCCAAGTTCATTTATTGTGAAACCACCGTGTTAAAGTAATTGAATTTCATATTGAATGAGATATTGAACTGTGGTTTGTCAATAGAAATAAATTAAACAAATAAAAATAATTAAATATATTAATTTAATAATTTAGAATGTGTTGGAGCTCAAGCTGGTATCCAACCAGGAGATCAAATCATTTCAGCCAATCATACTGACTTGAAATCATCGACTGGGCGTGAAGCACAAAAAGTAATTTTGAAAGCTGTTGCAGATTTAGATCTGGTTATTTCCAGAAAATTCAACCAAGAATCAGTTCGATATCAAGCCGCAACCGATATTTATCAATCTCCTGCCAAGATCTCGCGTCGTTACTGTCCTGATAGTGAAGATTCTGAAGATTCCGATGTCCTACCAATCCCACAATTGGCTCCTAGACTCAAAGGAATGGACACTTTACTCAAGTTTGATTGTGGAATACAAAAGCAAAATATTCTCCAGGGAGGTCGCGACCTAATCTACTCGGGATCATGCCGAGTGACCATTTCCGGTAAGTCGTCTTTTCGAGTGTTCCAAGTATATATTTTGATCTTTTTTCTAACAAATACCTAATGTATATATTCAAGGAATCCCAGAGAAGCAACGTGTTTGGATCATTTTAATGTCCGATATCATGTTGATGACCGAATACGATCCTATTGAGCAACAATATATCATCATCGAAGACGTTATCAATCTTCGTGACTCAATTCTAAAATACGAAGCCATTAAACCAGATGGTACTCCAGATCTTTCGTGGAATTTGAATGTTCATGACCAAGCTGGATTTGGAATGAGGCGATATACTTTTGAAGGAGACAGTGTCGAATTAGCTGCTATGTGGAAATGTTGTCTCAGCAGACAAATTGACCTTAATCGGTCAAAAAACGATGGTGAATCATCTAAACCAACTCAAGAACTTGACTCGGTAAGTAATGATTTTTATGGCATTTGATATTAAAGTTACAATAAGTCGAACCATACTAGCCGTATTAGCCATATTTAATATTTATAGCTTTTCAAGCATATGCATAGTATGAAATGGCTATAACCCTGATACCAGACTATTGTTAATGAACCTTTCAGCCCCGAACACCATCAAGAACCCGATCTGAAGCTGATATGAATCGTCTTGGTCTCGATCAACGATATTCAACCAACATGGTTCCTGGCCAAACTTATGACCACAGGTAAGCACGTGACCAAAAAGATGACAAAATCTGTCTAGGTTGAGTTGGACTTCCTTTTGATATATGTTTCGTAGGCTATATATTATATAATATATATTTGATGTGATTTAATGTATTCGAATGAAAATGAGTCTTTTTTTCATTTTTAATACAAGTTACAATAGACCAGAGAATGCGCTGATTTTCAATCTCGGACAGGTTTATCTCGATTCCGATCGAGATTATCTCGAATGTAATCGTTCATATATTTTTAATATACATGCGCATATTGTTTAATATTTTGTTAATTAATCCATTTTACCATTAATTCTGTCAAAATTCTACTGATTGGTCAATCTTAGATTGTAAAACCCGGTTTTTAAGCTTAGTTTTAGTTTTTGAAGCCGGTAAAATCGGATGAAATATAATCGAATTTATCCCGATCAGCCTTTTGTAGAATTTTGATTGACCCTTGTTTTATCTCTCGGACAGTATGTTTAATTATCTGTTAGGACTATATTGATGTACTGTAACATTGGTCTACTGTACTCGAATAATGTATTAGAGTGGCCGTGAATGAGACCCATATGGGGCGCCATAAATTCCAAAAGAAAAGGAAAGAAATATAGCTTCGAATCATTTTTAAACAAAAAAGTGAGAGACAAAATAATTAAAAAAGAAGACTATTTAATTGTAACTTTACTATTGGTGAGATGACATGTCAATTTTGCAGATGATTATGGTCTTTGCTAAAATTTACAAACGTTTTTTTTTCTATTGAGAATCTTATTAAGAGATTTGACACTTGTTAAATGTACTGTAAAGTACAGTTTGTTAGATTAAGATTTCTTAAGTCTGTTCTTCCTAGGCCCTTCTGTCCGGACATACGGTCTAAATCATAACGGACATAAATTATAAATCACGGCCCGAAAGACTTTTGAAATAACCAATTTAATAATAGAGTTTCAATTAATTAAATGATTGCGGTTCAATTTTATATCGAAAGATCAGAACTCACTCAGGTTTGACCAAATTGATCGGATTTTACTCCATCTTTAGCACATTTAGCCCAGATATTTGACCAGTATGCTCCCTTGGGTCCCTTTAACTTTCATGAGATCCATTTAGGCCCCATAAATGTGACAAATATGGCGTAAAATTGTTCATATGATGGACCATATACTCGATTATATTCGAGCTTCACCTCACATCCGCAGTAAAAAAAACTAAAAGAGACTCAAAAGGAAATTCAACTTTATGTATAGATATCCTTAGACGACCTTCCATTAACCCAAAGCCACATTTGAACTCATTTTGGCATTTTATTAGTGTATTAACCAATAATTTCAGGGTTAAAAACAATCGACGAAAATCATTTGGTACTGGTCGTCTTGATTTTGGTGTTGCCGAGTTAATGTCAAGAGCTCGCGACTCAATTCGCAACCGCCGTCGCAACTCATCAGCAAATCCAAATCAATTTTCATCGCAAAATTCGTCCGTGTCCTCATACGGACTGTCTTCGGCGGACTACGTTCACTCACGCATGTCGAATATGGTTGTCGAAGAACAAGAAAATGAATATGAATATTATGGTTTGAAATCTAGCTCTCGAAATGCATCTTCAACCGATTTGAAAATCGATATAAATTCCGCCTCTCCTATAAAACCCACCGGAAACGGTCGAAAATTGAGTGCAACCTGTCTTATCAAAAATAACTCAAGTTCAACATTACGAAAAGGATCATCCTCATCACAGGCCGATCAACAAAATGATTCCCTCGATTCCGATGTCCAAGAACGAAAATCACTACCAGAAAGAGTCAATTTTGCCGCAACTTGGGTATCTGCACGACTTTTGAAGCGTCACCGTGAACGTCGTGCACGCCGAATGAATGATGATGATTCTGGTTGTGCCGATATTACAACATCAAATGCATCGTGCATTAGTGCACTAAGTGCTCTTTCCGATGCCGATATTGAACTCTGCAAATCTGGTCTCCAAGCTGTTATCCAAAATCATTCTTGTTTAGCCGCATTCAAAGAATTTCTCAAAAAAGAACACTCAAATGAAAATCTGGATTTCTGGCTCGAATCAGAAAAATATCGAAATTCAGATGACCGACAACTTATTGCCACTTTCATTCTCGAGAACTTTATTCAGGTAATTTTTTAAATCTTTCGGGTTCAAGACTATATATATATATAGACAACATATAATATGTTAATATCAGGAACTAATATTTTTATTTTAGGCTGGTTCTTTACAAGAAATAAACATCGATTCTGAGCTTCATCGTTTGGTCACATCTGGATTAGAAATGGACCCACCTAGTGGCGACTGTTTGATCAAAGCCCAAGAACATGTTTTCAAACTTATGCAAACTGACACTTATTCAAGGTTCATCAAAACTCTTCCTTAAATTCATCGTAGTTGTGCTACGATCTGCACTGCGATCTATACTACGATCGTTATTCGTTCTGCATCCACTACTCTGTTAATATTGAAACAGATAATAAATATTATATTATATCATATAATTCAAATACTCATTTATTACACGGTATATAAGTTACATCAGAATATCTAAAGTCTTTCGGTTTATCTGTGTTGAGTTTATCCGATAAACTTTATCGACTAAAGTAAACCCGTTGGCCAAGATAAGCCTCTCTGAACTTACACACAAGAGTGGAAATTTTTCATATGATTTTGCATGTGAAGTGTTTCACTCTAATGTGAGCAATTTCTGGACAAAATTTTCCAATCTAATGTGTGCAATTTTAAGACCGGGTGTTCCACTCTGATGTGTCACCCCCTCCCCTATATCATATGAATATTGAGCAGCAGGTCGTCTTTTAAAGTGATTAAAAACTGCAATAATTAACCGAAAGATGGTCCGATAGACCAGAACAGTCCCATTATTGGTACAAATGACCTTATTTGTTAGTTAGACGGTTGAAATTGTTGAAATTGTCGAACAAAAAATAAATTGATACGGTTGATGGTCGTCAATTTCGTCCACCTAGTGATCACCTGGTGGCCACTTTTTGCATATAACCAACCACTTGGATCGACTTGATTTATTCTTCGAGCTGGGACCGCAAGAGAAATGAGAGATTTAATCTTTTTTGTAGTCTGCGTTGGCAATGTCTTTGCACAATCAGGAATCAAGTTTTAAATTATTAAATCACGTGTTGTTGAAAGCAAATTGATATTTTGAGAAAACTATAAACTGATTTGACATTTTAAACCTTTATATAAAGCACATATTTGCCAGACGAATAATCCCTGTCAAAATCAATGTACTTGTGAACCATCGTGTCGTGATGCAGATGATTACGTTTGCAAGTCATCGCCTGGCCGACCTTTTATTGGTAAAAATTGTGAATGGCAGGTAGCTGTCAATTGCTTGGCCAATAATGCAGTGACCATCACTGTTCCAGAAGCAGCCGTTGCTTCATATGAGCTCACTGTCAGAAATGGTCTTATTCAAGGATGCAACAGAGAGGATCTCATCTGTGATGCCGGTACTAGAACGTGTGGTCCAGCAACCTCAGCCGTCAACGGATTCTACTCTTTGACCTGTGCTAATAATGCTCTTCAAGCCTTTGGCGGAAATTTTGGATTCGTAAGTGAGCAACTCATCAGTTATTTCAAAAACTAATATATTTTATTTTAGTCCCAAACATTTGTTATTGACCGTAACTCAGAAAAAATCCACATGCCAATCCCATTGGTCACTGTTCGATGCTCAATGCGAACAATGCCAACCAGTGCAATCATTGATCCAGCCATGCGTGATCCAAAGTTGAAAGTCATCAGTCAAATCTGGAAGCCCACAATTAAATTCTTCAAAACTGAGTTCAGTGTTGTTCCAGGTGTTCCAGCAAACAACGGACAAGCAATCAATATCAATGGAAATGCCGAAGTTGGTTACATCATTGGTGAAAAACTTCACGTCAGAATCGAAGGTGTTTTGGACAATCGACTACCAACAGGCGCATATAATGTTAATATCAAAGACTGTACACTCTCAGAACTCACCGCCACTAATCAAGTTGCTAAAGATTCTCAAATTCAGCTCATCACCAACGGAGTCGCCAATCCTAACTCTGTAAGTACCCAATATCAAGCATATCATTTTTATTCAACATTTTTCATAGGACACTCCAGTTGGCATGGAAAAGAATCCTGGTGTAATGAACAGTGGATTGCCAGGTAACTCGGGTGCTGGATTTTGGTTCCAAGTTTTCACTTACCGAACTGGTTCCAAGTTGCAACTATTTTGCTCTGCCAGATTCACACCTGTTAACAATGGTTTCGGTAGAAAAAGACGTTCTACTGAGGAAGCTGAAGAAGATCACGAGGTGAGTCACTTTACCTTTTTGGCTTATAACTTAACTTTTTGGGCCATAGGCTCAGTTCTAGAAATTACAAAACAATTTTAGATCGCCATCAACCTTCGTGTTTTCGAACCAGTTCCAGAGTCTATCATCGGTATGGAAATCCCAACCATCCAAGAAGCTCAAGAAGAACGAATTATCGACTGGCAACCAACTGGCAAGCTCTTTAGCGATGATTTTGAAGAGGATGAATACTTTGATGAGATGATCGAAGAAGAGGAAATGATTGAAAACGAACTTACAGCTTCATTGTGGCTCAAATTGTTGGTCATTTCTTCAGCTACTTTCCTTCTCTTGTCAATTCTCTACCAATTTTGCTGTAATGCAAGAAACAACAATGCAACAGTCTATATCAAAGAAGATAAGCTATTGCTCCAATAGTGCAGTACCGGTGTAGTAATGATGCTGTAAAGTATCATTTTGTACATTGAACTGTTATATAATATATTCTTATTTATTTTCATTTAGTTTTTATTTATTTCTGAACGTTTTGAAAGGCATTGTGTAGGCGAAATCACTTGTGTAGGTTGTTCGTAGGGTGAGAGTCAGTCGTCAAAGAATTCTGAATTGAGCGACCGTAGTGCTTGTGACTTTTTCCTACCCAGTTTTACTCTGAATTGAGTGTTTAGTCTAATTTTTTGGAAATTTCCCGAAAAAAAACCTTTTTTGAAATTCCACATCGCGTTTTTCCTTTTCATTGAAAAAGACATGATCTTGAATATCTTCTTTAGGGTCGAGTGGTGAATTTGGTGTAATTGATCGAGTAAGACTTGGAAGTTTTTGTAATCGCGATAATTTGTCGATGCTAGTATTTGATTGAGAGGAGTATCCATTATCAGAATGTTCCAGTAGCCTTGATTTACGACTTATATAACTATGTTTTCTTGTTTTTACTGCTATCTGAGGCATAGGATTTGTTTTTTGACGCAGTTGAGCATTTGACTGCCTTCGCTTATCTTCTAATCTCTACAAATAAATGAGTTTTAAAGTGATGACTTTATGTTACCTTTGAAAATGCTGTTTCGGAAAATAATTTTGTTCTCCATGTCGGTCTTGTGTGAAACCCTGCTTTCGTCGGAACTGGAATTTTCGAAGCTGGTTTCAGCTTATTTTCGATTAAGAAACTTGATAGTTGACTGTTCAGGCTTTCCGCCCGTTGTAGACACATATCTAAATTATGATAAAGGGTCGTTTCAGATCGATATTTAGTTTGTCTTGAGACTCTGGGTGCCTAAAAAAATAAAACTTACCAAGCCTTGCATTGTTTAATTTTTGTTCTCGGGCTTGCCCATCACTGATTGAAGCTCTGGCAATTTTCTTAAGTTCATTCACTTTATTGATTTCCATTTGATATTTTAATAATTCAAAAAGAACACTTCGTAAAGCTTCTGCCAAAGCACGTGCTTCTAAAAATTCATTATGACTCACTAGTGGGTCAACGGGTTAAAAACATACTTGGATTATCAAATGGTATAGAATCTGGTCCCGTGGCACAAATTCTAGATATCATTTCATTTGCAGACACATCGCCACGAACAAATTTCAATCTTTCAACTAATTGACTCTCTCGAAACTCAATTTCAGCTTTTTGATTTTCGAGTGTTCCAAGTTTGAGTTGCAAGTCCTCATTTTCTTTTTTTAGAACTTCAATCTGTTTCAACTTATTTGATTTTAGACTCGTCGATTTTGACTTTTGTTGAATACTTTTCTCTGTCAATTCAAGGAGATATTTGTGTTTTTCTTCTTTGCTAAATCACGATTTTAAATGTTCGATGTGTAAGTGATTGCAAAATATATATAAGGGCGTCACACATTAGAGTTGACCACCAGCCTTGAACTTGCACAGTTTTTCACCCCAAAGTGTGCAGGTTCAAAACCGGGCGTTCCACTCTTTAATGTGACAGAAGCCACCTCAATATGGTACTAATCTCTATTCAATGTTCACCAATTGTTCCAACCATCAATAAATAATGATATAACATCGACTTTATACCGTTACTAAAGTACACCACTTCTTTCACAAACCTTTTCAATAGTTTTTCTTTAATTCTCTGCTGAAGTTTCATTTTTTGTTGAGCATCGAGGTGAAGTCGATTGTTATATTCACTCAACTCTTCCTAAAATAAAAAAAATGAAGTGGCCCCTTCTCAAAGTTTACTTTTGCTTGAGACCGAAAACAACATAGAAATCAAAAAAACGGAATATCAACATTTTGCTTAGTTTGTGTTTATTCATAATTTATATTTACAAGTATACAGATATGGTACATTTTAGAGTAGTGTCATGAAATTGCTCGTGTGCTCATCTAACTTAAGAAAACTATTGTTGCGCCAAATTCTAAAATTCTAGTGTCAGTACTACAAACACTATTGGGCATATTCATTCACGGTTTTCCGATCTCAAGCAAAAGTCTAAAGGGAGTCAGAGATCGGCTCGAATACATAAGAGTGTGACATTTTACGTTATGTTCAATCATATGGAAGTAACGCACTCGAATATGAGCGAGCTCTGGACCATATGCGCACTTTACTCTGTAATCCTCCTATATAATCGTCTACCTATTAATAGCGTGTTACCTTTTTAAAACTGATGAATCCATTCATTAGTGCTTCGTTCACGATTTCTCTGCTACTTTTCTCAATTTTAATTTGACTTTTTGCCTTTTCAGATAGTCGAGTCAGCTTTTATGGATCATTCAGTCTATTCATCAAGACATTATACAGAAATTTAATTTCAACTCATTCATAAAACTGCCAATTGTGTATTGAATAGGATACTTTCAGCTGACATTTATAAGAATATATTTTACTAGTCAGCTACAATCATCTTGGAAGAATCGATTCACATTTCCTGACTAGAAATGACAGTATCTATGGTGCAGGCCCCTGCATGATGTCATATTTTGCAGAAAAAAATTAGGCGGTTTGTCGGGGTTCCGCCTGGAATGACCTCAAATGACCTGGGTCCCTGCAAACTAGAATGATCCGTTCCAGAGATTGTTCTCGTTGGGAATATTCCAAATCGTATTCAAGCTCTTTGATTCTAATTTTCAAATGATCTTGGTTTAGAACTTCTTGACGTTCGCTTCTTTCGTTCTCTAAATTATTTTTACAGGAAGTTTAAAATTATAATTTTGATTATTTGATTTTTGGAAAACCGCTAACGTTGGATTATAAACCGTAATAATATTAGTGGTGTATTAATTTTTTTCCCGGAAAACTTTTCCATGAACTTTACTGTTATGGATAAAAGAGCCTTTAATCTTGTTATTTCAACCATCCACTTGGGTCACTAATTCAGTCAAGAACGGGACTCATATGACACTTAAAACAGACTCAATGACCGTATCGTTCGTCACAAGTGACACTATTGCAACAGGTTTTCATGTGACTTTCATTATAATCGCGTCACAACTTATTTGCACTGTATCAATTTCACAACTCTAATTAAAATATGAGTCCGAATGAGAGAAATATAAAATCTAATGTAATTTTTCATGTAATCGATCGCTTGTATAATCGAACATTATATATACCAATACATAATGTTTGATATTTCTATCTCATCATATGCTACAGCTGAACGAATAAAGGCTGATTAAGTCCGGCTTATCAGTTCACATTTGTTACTTTGTGTGCTAAATTAAACTTCCCCATATTATAAATGGGCCATAAATGCTGATTCTGGGGATATTCAATTTTTTGATCAATTTCCTGGGAATTCAATTTTTGAATTTCCTACGAATTTTTGAAAATGCGTGGGCAGTGCTTATTTGCATAGGCGTTTTCGGGTAAAAATT
>SCLD01090894.1:0-13084 GCA_004367895.1 Oikopleura longicauda | reverse complement strand
AACCAGGTTTATAATTGGCATATTATAACTGGACATTAAAATGAGCTAAAGTGGAGATTTAAAATGCTAGCTGTCAATTCACCAGCACACACTACTGCCATCATTAGCGTATGTTGTCTTGATTGTCAGATAAGCCAAGTTTGAAAATCCGCTGTTTTACATCACATATCCCGTATTATACAAATAGATGAACCAACCTAAACACTCGGCGTTGGCCGCTTCGGGTATCGCCTTCGCCGCCAACGCATGATCACAGTTGTCCTTGAAATCGCTCACGAAAGAGATTGCCAAAAAATAGCACTACTTTAAAGTGCCAAAGAACATACGCACGGAAATTGCTCATTAATCACACACAAGTGTGTGCCATTGAAGCCGAGCTGTCTAACTAAGATGTCTTCCACTAGAAAAAAGTGTGAAAGAATCTAAAAAGAAAGAAGTAAGGGCAATCCCCTGGCTCAAAGCGCGAACCTCGGCATCGGCATTCGCCAACACGCGTTCAAGTTCATTGCGCCACTTTTCAATGTCATTGATGCGATCTGTTCCTTTGGTTGAAAAAACATTGACTTCTAATGGCTCCTACTTTTTCAGAAGAAAACGAAAAGGTCAAATCAAATCATCGAAAATTGCGGCTCGAACAAACGAGATTTCGATAAAATCAGCGCCGATAATTTCCGCACTAAGCGAATTGTGATCCAGTTAATGATAACTTCTAAGGCGTCGGTTTTAAATGATTCTGTCGAAAGAGAAGTTCTTTTCAACAGAAGAGTCCTTCCAGTCGCACATCGTTTAAGTGCTTCTCCCAGCGCGTCTTCGAGTACGTCACATCAGCTGTTCGCCGCGCATCATACTTGGCGGCGTTCGAGAAATCGCTGAAATTAATTATTTTTATACTGAGTTGAGTGCTCCAGTGTTAATCAAGTTAACCAACGTGTGTTAATCAAGTTAACCAACGTCGTGACCAATCATTCAATTAACTCTTACCGTTGATCCGTTGCATCGCTTTGAATGTTCGCATTTGCCTTTTATTTTCGAGGTCAAAACCGAAAATGGAAATCGAATTTTTACAGTGTTTAGGTCGCGACGAAATGCCAGATAAATTAAAACTCGCTCGACCCCGATCGTCCCTGATGCCAATCGGGAATCGTGTACCATTTTTGCGTTGCCATATTTTCTCTTTACTTTTTTACTTCGATCGAACAAAGTTTGAATGTTTTTTTACTTCGATCGAACAAAGTTTGAATGTAATGTTTCTGCTTTGTTTAATCAATTAAAATGTTTCAGCTAAAAGAGAGCACGACACAGAGGTGCCTATAGCAACCAAGGTCTCGATCGTGCTAACTGTATCACATTTTTGACTCAGACGTTTTTGTCGATTCATGTTTCGATTCAATGCCGTTTTAAACGAAACGAAACCAACAAAATTCCTGTACCCGTGTTAACCGTGGCTCAAACGGAGAGCTTAGTTTTAACTTCCCCTAGGAACACGATCCGCGTTTTGTTTTTGGGGGGAGAGACCAGAGCAGAGGGATGAGAGTCCGGATTGAACTTGAGGCAGGAATTACAACGTCTTTGATGTTGGTAAGTGCCGGGTTCGTTCCTTTTTGGGGTGGTCTGGCTGGAGCCGTGGTTAACCGTGGTTGGTCAGAGGCAGGGGCGGCGTGATTGCTTCGAGAAAGGAAGTGTACTTCATGTTTAGCGTCTTGCGTCGATGAGTTTAGAGATCACTCTAAAGTAAGGATAAAATTGAGATTACATCATTGCGCTGTCTGTCTAACAATCACACCTGACCACGGTAATTCGTCTTTTTCGCATGCCTTTGTAACGTTTTCTGGTTTCAACTTGACGTTTCCATTTGCTATAATCCACGTTTTAATGCGCACATTGGGATATACAGATGTGCGCTCAGCCAACTTCCCAAAGTTCACGTAAAGTGTCTTTTTTAGGAACTCAAGTAGGCCTTCACTTATTTATTTATATCCCGTTAGGTTTTGGCAGTCGGACGCAGTTTGACGGATGAAGTACTAGAAAATGTTCTTTCTTTCCGAGACGGTGTAAATAGTGTTGTCTTTTTTTATTATGTTGTTGAGCAGTGATGATCTGGGCAGAGTAGAGTTTAAATGTAATAGGCTAGTCAAATCGTCTCATCTAAGCTGTTTTTAGAAATCAGTGGACAAATACGCGTCATTTTCGACTCCCTTTTGCACGTCGGCTTGAACGGGCACTGAAAAGAAAAGTAGGTAAAGTTCAGCTCGCATGGTAAGGGTTCATGCGAAGAGTATCTTTTCGTAATGATAGACCGTCCCGTCAAATGCACGTTTCGGCTAATTGGGGTGTTCAGTGTGTATGTTTACACACTGAATATTATCTGTTTTGTGCTTCATACATAAAAAGTTTTTTAGAAGTTGAGTAAAACTAAACTAACATAAAGACCGATTCCGAGTCATTTGTATATTGCTAAAAGAAAAACGAGCGGTTGTTATTTTGACATGCCAAGTCAACTTACCATCTTTTGTATCCTCTAAAACATTCGACAATTTGTTACCCGCTTTCGACTCAATTATATCATCCGCGCTCAGATTCGCCTCCTTGCACATAGACGCGAATATACCGTTTTGCCTTAATTTGAGTTTCGTGATTACCGATACACAATGTTGATAATGACGGTAGCGTACTTGTAAAGTTGTAAAGGTGCATCGAACTCGGCAATTTCGCCTTTATCAAGAACAGCGACACGATCATAATCAACGATGGTGTTCAGCCTATGCGCAATGGTCAACACCGTCATCTTGGCGAACTCGTTGCGGATCGTTGTCTGAAAAGTGAGCAGTTGAAAGTGAACCCACCGCATATTTTTTTGCTAAGAATCATAGTCTGTTTCCGGATTTCGTTAGACTAACCTGGATCAGATTATCGGTATTGTTGTCCACCGCCGACGTCGCCTCGTCCATAATCAACACTTTTGAACGACGCAGCAATGCTCTAGCTAGACATACGAGTTGTTTCTCGCCAACACTAAAGTAGTAACGAATTGTCAGCTTGTTGTTCTGACAAGTTCATTCAAACCTCAAGTTCGAGCCATTTTCAGCAATCTCGTGCTCCAGCTTTTTCTCGAACTCGCGAACCGTCGCCTCCAAATGCGCCTGCTTTATGGCCGACCATAGTTGCTGATCATCGAAATTTCCAAAGGGGTCGAGATTTTCGCGCAATGTTCCACTAAACAAAATCATCAATGGGATTCAGCAACGCGTTTGACATTTTGTAAATGTGTCAAGTGCGTTCTAAACCTGAATAGAACTGGCTCCTGGGGAATGATGGTCAACTCCTCGCGCAAATCGTGCAGGCCCATCTCATCCGTATGCTGCTTGTCAATATCAATGCGTCCCGTTGCCGGCTCGACCAGGCGAAACATGCCGACCGTTAATGATGACTTGCCGGCGCCGGTGCGGCCAACAATGCCGACTTTCTCACCGTCACGAATTTGACAGACAATGTTTTTGAGGACCAGGGGCAGCCCATCGCGATAACGCAGCGAGTATTTGTCAAAGTCGACCACTCCCTTGAAAGGTTATAAACAAGTGAATATTGGTTCCATTGTTATGTGGTGGCGGCCTCGTTCTGGTGAGGTGGAGCTGTCCAGACGAATAACAGCTGGAATATACACGATGGAGAAAATATGTGTCGCTCCCAGCACCTGTATGGTTGGCGTTGTTGAATCAATAAAATTATTACGAACGTAAAATGGACGAAAATAAACACTCTCATAAGTTAGCGACGTCTGTTTGCATCTACTTTGTTGGACAAGACATGTCAGGACTTCTTCAACTGCTTTGGCAAACCCAATTCCGATTAATTAATAATACAATTACCCTATCTACGAAAATAGTGATGTGATCAACGGCCGGGTCCCACATCTGCCTCAACAGTACTTACCTTGTTCATCCATTTCGTGCCCGCCTTGCGATTTCCCCTGCGCCAGTCGGCTTCGGGTTCCAACTCCCCATACTCCGTCAATCGCTCCACGGCGACAAGCTAGACGACTTTTGAAAACGTGTACCAAAAAAACGTTAACGACTTACATTGACTTCCAGCTCGGCGGTGACGCGAATTAAGAAGTTAAGGATTTGTGTGATCGATTGCGCATACGTCAATGCCAGGCCCATCGTCGCCGCCGAGGCCGCATCGCCACCGCGCGAGGCGACAGCTAAAAAAAAGTAGAAGTTGTGTTTTTCAACGTGAACTTTTTTGTTTGAAAGGGGGGAATTAGGAACAGAAAGTTTGAAAGTGCAAGTTCGAACGACTCGATTCGGCGCGCGTCGTGGTTTGGGGCCAGAAGCAAGCGCGGGGAAACATATTCGAAGGATATTAGAGTGACGGAAGTGTGCAACATGACAAAACCATCTGCTTGTTCACCTGTCAACCCCCATGGGCCAACCAACAACTAGGTCACATGCAGTGTATTTTGATCATGTTGAACAGTTTCTTACTAAGTAAAATCGAGTAACGTTTCGAGGGTAAAAGTTCAAACGACGAAAAATCCACCCGTTGCACCATATTTGTACAGCGCAAAAGAACGCTGAGAGCAAATCAAAAACTCACCGTAAATGGCAACCGAGAATGTAATCAAATTAGCGAAACATTCGAGCCGCATCCCGAGCCACCTGTTGCACATTAACGACGCGTATTGGAACTTGAAATTTCGAATTTTCACACAACCACTTTTGCTATTAGTAAATCTGATTACTGTTTACTTTACGAACGTGACACTGATTGACACTGGGAGTGTCACTTCTGCGAGTCGTTAGTGTGTTAACAATGGAACGTGTAACAAAGAAAATCCGTGCCTTGAGATTGAAGTCAACTTTGCCGAAATTGTCAGCAATGAAGCGATCCTCGGCTTTGTATGCACGGATCAATGATGCACCCGATATTGTCTCACCAAAGGATGAGTAAATGGGCGAGCGAGTTGTTGATTCAAGTCGCTTGACCTTGAAATAATTCATGTTACTAATATGTTAACGGGTTAGAAGACGAGTCGCTTGGGAAAGTGAAAATTCGTGATGATTTTCACTAAAATTCGATCGTCAATTAAATAACTGCGTGTGAACGCACCGGTGAATGATCCGCCAAAATTATAGTTTACCTGTCGATTAGCGGCAATGAAATAACGTTCAATGACAAAGAACAGGATGGCCATTGGTGGAATGACCAGTAGAAACCACGGATTGGTTCGGCCTTAATCATTGGCTCAGATAGCGGACACCGGGCTAGTACGATGTCAATGAAGTTGGCTTAACCACAAGTACATGGTTGGTGCGTTAATATGGATGTTGGCTTTTGCCGATGAGGAGAAAAGCAGCAGGCAGAGTGAGCTTATGTCAAAATACAGACGTGACAGACTGGTCAGATTGATGATCAACCAAAAATGCACGAAAACTAACTAACGCCACACACGTCACCTCTTAATCTACTCAGTGTAGTACTCCAAATAGTATTTTAAGCATGAGCTTGAAAAGCGTGTAATTATTTACGCTTTTCGATCAGAGCAACTACCATGTACTTCATCTCGCGTTTTAAGCTCAGTGCCTTTTCTTCAAATCAATGAGACCAATTTCCTAAAACAACCAGCGTGCCAATCACGCGTAAAACGCAGCTGATCCATTGTCTGACAGATTGCGGAATCGTCATATCAATAGCGTCCAAATCCTTTCCAAACCGATTCACAATGCGCCCTGTTCCATTCGAGGTTAGACATTAGCGCAAGACATACGAACGAAAAAAGTTTGAAATTAACCCCCCGTTCCTGATGGTGTTGTGTCGAAGAAGCTCATTGGTGACCGCATGACACCACTGAGCACCGAACTGTGAAATGTTCGCGCTGATTTGATAATCGCTTGCAACATTGAAATTGACTTTTTAGTTGTGGTTGTTATTTTTTCAAACGACACTACTGTTTATTGAAGCGGACGGCGGATGGGCGTATTTTTATAATCTGATGGGTCAGATCCGTGAGCGGAATTCGCCAAAGTTTAGAATTAAGCTAATTGATACGTTTTAAGTGAATGCAATATTTACATTCCGCGCCATATAAATCCCTTCACATAAACCGTGGCCCAGCACAAAAACCACGCTTCCCTTTGTAAATGACATGATGCCGACAGAAACGCCGATTGCGCCATAAATGCCCAAGTAGAATGCATTGCCGTAGCACGCGTTGAAATTGTTTTGCCCCGGGACGCCATAACCACAATCGCACTCGGGCTTGGTGTCGTCATAAGCGCTTGTATTGAACCCCATTGCACTACTCGAGCGTTTAACATTATCGTACTTTTTTTGTTCCCGTGCAAGCGAAGAGACAATTTAATCTGTATCAGCATATGTGGGTACGTTTTAAACCAATTTTCGGTTTCGGCTCCGAATTGACTAGAGTTATCTTAACCTTGACACGGGATGATAATGGTAAACTATGGCCTATTGCATTCAACGTCGATTTCGGTGATGGTCGCATTGTAAAATGGGATCGCATCAACCCATATTGACAGCCATATATTGTACATAAGATCGGCGACTTGATAGATAAGTGCCCAGAAGATGTAAATTAAGACCCAATGCCAGCCGCACGCGCGAAAGTATGAAACAAATATAGATCCGCTGACGCCACCCTCTTCAGCTTTTTCCTTTGACACCAGCTTGCCATCTGCTTTGTTGCCAGATTTGGCATCTTTCTTTGTAACCTCTTTCTTTGGACCACCACTCTCTGCATCGGTTGCATTTTCCTCCTTCTCCCTCACCGAAATAATCTGTTCAATGCGTTCGTCCTATTTGATAAGGGTGTGTTTATATGGCACTTATACATTAATACGCCGTTAATGATTACCTTCATGGCTTTTAATTCGGCCAGGTTTCCATGGGCGAGTATGATACCGCCGTTATCCATAACAACTATATCATCACAATCGGGCAAGTATTGTGTCGAATGCGTCACCAACAATCGCGTCTTATCTTTCAACAGGCCACTCCGACCCAAGACTTGGTCGAAAATGGCACGGCCAACATGGGCATCGACGGCGCTAAGTGGATCATCAAAAACGTAAATGTCGGCCTCGGCATAAACGGCACGGGCAATTGCAACGCGCTGCTTCTGCCCGCCGGACAAGTTGATGCCCTTTTCGCCAATTTCGGTTTGGTCGCCCTCATCCAAAATGTCCAAGTCCGATTGCAGACAGCACATGTCTATCACTTTCTGATACTTTGCCTCGTCAAGCTCATTGCCAAAGAGAATGTTCTCCTTCAGCGTCATATTCTGGATCCATGCTTGTTGTGAAACATATGCCACGTTGCCATTGATACTGATCTTGCCATTTTGCGAGTGCAACTCACCCAACAAACCGGATATCATTGCCGACTTGCCACAGCCAACGGGGCCGACGACGGCGCAAACGGTGCCGCGTTTGACCTCCATTTCAAAGTTTTCAAGCGCTCGATTTCCGTCCTTTTTCCACTCATAGTTGGACTTGGTGATTTGCAATGCGTTTGACTCGGTACTCGGGCCACGAGTCAAATATGCCTTGTCGAGCTCGTCGGAATAGAGAAATTTAACAATCCGGTCATTTGACACACGTAGCGTAATGAGCATAATTGTCACCATGGGAAGCATGTTAATCGGGAAACGCAAAATATTAAACAAAGAAATTGAGGTATAGACAACGGGAGCGGTTAGACTATAAATGTTCATATTATTACAATGTTTGGAAATAATGCCGTAGTACTCACTTCGCATCTGGTATTTCCATATAAACGGCGAAACAGACTAACTGGACCAAATATGGTGTTATCTCCCATACAAAGATAACAATGGCCTGATATAATGCATTCATTTTAATCAGCCCCAACTCCTTCTCTCGAATGTCGTTCACCTTCTTCATGAATGGAATTTCCCACGCGTACAGCTTGAGCACCTTGATACCGCCCAGCAGCTCGTTCATTATTTTAATGCGACTATCCTTCTGGCGCATCATCAGTCCAATGTACTCGCGAATTTTGCCGCCGACAATGGTCGACAATGGTGCAACGAGAACAAAAACGCCAAGTGCCATAAATGCCGCCCAGTCAATCTCGTTGTAGAGAAAGACAAGCGACAAGATAATTTGGAGTGGCGCCGACCAGATCATATTGATGAAGCTCATTGTGTCTTGAAACTTTTGCGTGTCAATCGACATGTAATTCACCACCTCGCCCACGGTCGCGCCCCGATTCGAGAAGTTCACTTTTAACGCCTTCTGGTAAATCGCCGCCGACAGTACACATCGCATTTGAGTGCCAACGCGACTGGCGTGGTACCAGTAGCGTTGCAAGACGAAGGTGACACCACAACTGACGATAAACAGCGAAACACCGTATAAATAGCCAAGCCAAACGGGTGTTGCATAACGACCACTCTCATCGGGCACCTCGTCAATGAAGGCAAGCACTTGTTTGATGATTTGGGGTGAGAAGAAGGTGAGGATGTCATTGGCCAACTTCCATCCAGCTGTGATCAGAATCTCATGATAAAATGTTGCCCACATTACACGATAAAGACTTGGCGTTACAACACCATCATCACCACCACCACCCTCCTTCTCATTTTTCTCGCTCGACACTTTGTTCGTTTTCTTCTTCTTGGTCGCATTTTTCGCGTTCAATGCCGCGATCCGCTCCAACTCACGCTCCCAGTTGATCTTGAAATCGTCGTAGCGATTAACGGTCTGATCGCGCGCCTTGACGTTTTTCACATCAGCTTCAGTGAGTCCTTTTTTGTCACCCGTCTTCGCTTTCTTGTAGCCAACCGAGATGAGCTGCGTCAACCACGAGTAGACCATTGAATTGCACCATGAAATGGACGATTCGTACGAGCCGTCGTCAAATTCAGCCGGAAGCTGCTCGGGGAACCATGACAGGATGAAGTTGATGGTGACAATGGCACTTTGAATGGTGTATACAATAAACGTCTGGTCGGCCAGTTCGGAGTTTTTGTAGGAAACGTCCAAATCGTAAAATGTTTGTTCCAGCTCATAATGCGACGAGTATGCAAAGACAGTGGTGAAGTAAAACCAGAATGCCGCCGTGGCCAGTGCCCAGAAAATGGTGATTGTGCCTGACGTAATCGCCCCATGCTGTCGCAACAGCTCCGTCATGATCACCACAATCAATCCCGACAGGGCTATGTGTTTGAGTTTTCGATTTTTGTTGAACTTTTTTTGTGAGCATAGGGCGTTAAATTATTCAAATTCAATTAAAATCGAAACCGATTCCTAAAGCGACATTCGATAGGATTTGACCGGGACTGGGCTGTTGATCCTCTTTTATAAAGGGTTTTGCATGTTTGTTGTAATTTTGGTTCGTGAGTTTCAAGTCAAATGAATGAAGTAAATGCACGAAATTCCCAGCATTTCAACCCCATTGTGTCCTTGAAACAATAATATCAATTGAACAATTGGTGCGGCTAGAAAGGCAACGCCGGAAACAATTTTAATCCCATGAGTAATGCTCCATTTTAGACTATTGCGCTGTTTTTTGCGAATGTCGGAAATGAAAAATGGAAGTGCAACCAGTAACCACACGAGTGGTGCTATTTGACGCGTGATCATCACCTGTTTGGAGCGCAAACAACCCATTAGCCTTTAAAACGGATTTACCATGTTGTAACCACTTGGCTGGTGGATTATCGAGACTATAATTTATAAAGTCGTAAACGAACATAAATAACGAGAACGTTGACAGTACCGGTACCCAGGTGGGTAACCTGGCTCTGTGGATTCAAAGTTAGAATTTCTAACTCGATACTTGATGATCACGCTCCTAGACTCAACACAATCTGCCATAAGCAAGTGGGCAGCACGGCAATGTTAGTCGACAGTGAGTCGACGGAGAACACTGGCCACAAGTTTGGACTGCCGCAGAAGGCTGAAGAGATAAGCGCACGGTTTATGGCAGTTCACATGCACGTGCGGAATGTTTACTCATTAAAGGGGTATATTTAGTTTAGTGACGTTCATTGTTACGTATACTCATGATTGGTAATTATTAATTAGCGTCAGTCTGCGGTTCAAAAGCAACATACCACACAGCCCGTCCTCATCTTGACCGGGAGGACATATATTGTCATCCACCATGGCTCGATCGGGCCAGATTTCTGTTTTCTCTGTATAAAATTTCAATGACCGCGTGTTCCTCAATGTTCCTCAATCTCCCTTTATAAACACAATGACAATTAATTGTTCTCGTATGTTCCTCAATTCCGCTTAATCGTATATACGTTCGTACACAAGGTCAGTGAGTGTCCTCTACCCGACCTGATACTATGAACCAGATTTACCTCCTACTCAAGTTAATGTTTAATTTGTGTTACGCGCTCTAATCATACTCGCTGCTACTACGACTTCCAGCAACTTCGAAATTTTGAGTAACCCAGACAACATTGATCAGCAATTTATTTGATCAACAGGTAGTGTGTTTGATGACAAAGAGATTTCTGATTCGTAAAATGATGAGATTTCGAACACAGTAAGTGGAAACTGTGACTTCTGGACTGTTCTAAAACTCCCGTAAAATTGGATGAAGTCCGTCACTGATAGTTTCGCTCAGAAGGCTGAATAAGTGGCAAAGTTTGTGTGTTAAAACAGTTGTGTGATTTCTATAATGACGTACTGCTTTGAACAGTATCCCAAAATCGAACAGTCTAAAAGTGTGCAATAAGATCAAACTATAAGTTTTCACTCGTCCGTTGCCTTTTTCTCCTTGATTTTGGCCGCATCCGTCAAATTGTGATCATCATTTTGCTCGTTCACCGCTTCCGTCAGGATTTGTTGGAACTTCTCATTCAAATTTGCTAGTTGCGTCGCGCTAAAATAACACAGGAGTACACAGGACATGGTAAAGTTTGTTTTTTGGTCAAGAGAAACTGGTATTTTGTGGTGGATGTTGGTAAGGGGGCGATAAATCGTTGTTGAAGCCAGGCAAACGTGGTACATCGAATTCGTTTTTTTTATGAGCTGTAACCGTAAAGGTACATGAGATAAATTATCAACTTCAAATGAGATTGTCAACTTTCAACATCATGTGAAGAAGTATGTTGAAATTTATGTGTAGGGGATTTGTCTTGAGACCGCCTCTGTGGGGTCGTTAATATTTACCTCTTTTGGCGCTCAAGTTCACTCTTTTCTTTCGCCACATGGTTCTCGCCTGTTTCAACCACAGTGATTACCGAGACATAAAGAAAGTTTTACTAGTCTTGTCTGCCGACTATAAATCACTTGGTTTCCTTCGAGCATCAAAATCCGATCTGAAAGCTCCTGTTTCGTTGTGTTGAACTGACCGCGCTCATTGGCAAGTAACTCCTCAATTTCGGCACGTTCCCGTGTTTCGACTGAACATGTACACAGTGGAAACAGAAAGCTAGAATTTCATCATATTTTGATAAAATTGATACCTTCCAGCTGTTGCGTTGTTTTGGTCAACTCGCGGCGCAACCGTTCAAGTTCATTTTGAATAGTGTCGCGCTCCTCGCAGACAGTCTACGGAGTGGTCTGTTCACAGTTATGATGAACTCATAAAAACGAACCTCAAGTGTCTTGGCAAAGGAATCACGCTCCATGCGCATTGCGTCCACCTCCTCATCCAACTTCGCATTTTGACTCTCCAGCAGCTCGTACCGCGCAATCTCATCTTTGAAAATTGTCATCTGATCTTCCATTTGTTCCAAGACAAGCTCAATCTTTTGTGGTCCCTGTAAACTGGCCACATTGCCACTTGACGCCAGCAATGCGCGGACACGCTGCGATTTGGCCAGGTCACGTGCGGTTTTCTTTGTCTTTGTGGTCAGATCAACATTGGCCCCAGCGCGGACCAGAACGGCGACGGCTTCGTGATGATCTTCGACACATGCCATCATGAGCGGCGTCTGACCAAACTGATTTTGCACATCTATACACGCCTTGTACTTTAGTAACACTTTAATTGTTTCAACATGACCCGAATGTGCCGCCAAATGCAATGCCGTCCAGTAATGACGCGTCGCCAGCTCAATACTGGCCCCATGTGCAATTAACAGGCTCAACACGCTGAAATTGTTCGAGCGCGAGGCCAAGTGAACAACGGACAGCGTGTCGTTCTCCTCACTCACACTCGTATCGGGATCGGCACCAGAAGACAATGCCCTGAGCGCCCCATGAATTTTACCGCTTTTTACCGCATCGATCAAGTGCTGATTGAGCTCGACCGTTTTGGATAAGTCGAGGCTATTTTCTCACGGAGCGGGATTTTTTATGGCCACATATAAAGTGATAATGGGATTATGCGAATGACTAAACCGGAAGATGGAACCCTACAACTATTAGTACAATGTGAAAAATAGTTTTTGTACTTAAATTATCGGGTGATTCAGAATATGCCGATCCTTTGACCCTCCATTATCCGACAAATGCTCACTCGCACGATAAAGCGATAAAGCCCGCTTGAGATTATAATTCTTCACAAGTTACAAAAGGATACCATAGTTCTGAATCGTAACTTCTGATCCAATTCAACGCTAAATATATAAAAATTCAAAAAACAGATAATCCCCCATTCCCATCACCATCGCCTCCGCATAAAACGACGTATTCTGGTCGCTTTTGGACATTGACGGTGGCGGACTGCGGAAAATCTTTAGTTGGAATGTATTGACATGTCAAATACTAGTAACTGTGTCAGCTTATGCTGGCGCCATAAATTATACTTAAAATCACCACGTGTTTTTACAACGACCTAATTGAGTAGGTCATAATTGGAGAATAGCAAATATGTCTACATCTTATCCGTCTATATTTAAGCCGATAACTCTGTATCGGAAATATTATAAGCTGGTACTTTTCAATTATACAAATTAATTTTCTCGTGGTCAAAGTAACACACTCTTTCCTCGTCTTCACTTTCAATAGTCCACACAGAGGGCTCGTTCCAGTTTGCACTTTTGATTAGATAGGGCACCGAAACCGCACAATTAAGTAAATTGCCTATCTGAACTTAACTGAGCTGCGCGCTTGACGTGCTTGTCGGTGTTTTAGGC
>SCLD01090883.1:0-13088 GCA_004367895.1 Oikopleura longicauda | reverse complement strand
TTTCAAAATGTCAATCGAAAAGTGAAAGTCAAGAAGTTAAATTATCTTGAGAAAGTGTTTACAAAGCGAAAATATGTATAAATGAACATTACAAAATAGCAAAATAGCAAGCGATTGAACTATAAGTTCTAATAAGCTCAAACCATAAAAGATTTTACCAGAATTAATGTTGCACAAAGTTTGAAAATTATGAGTTTTGGAATGATAAGGCTCGGCAAAAGAAGAAACATGACGGCTCGAAAAAGGAAAGATACGGGAAATGTGACATGGTTCTTCTATTGGCAGGCCTTACAAGAATCCACCTCTCTTATTTGTTGATGCGCTTAAAATATCGAGCTATAACTGCACATTAAGTCTTCCCTCCGAAGCAACAAATAAATTATTTAAAAAAATCGCTCTGATTATAATTTATGTTGAACGTTCAAACAATATATTGTCGTGCCATATCCAGCACGTTCAGAATTAGTTACAATTGAATAAGATCTTTTCCGCACTTATTTGAAGTCTTGAAATTCAATTTTGAATGTTGGGGAATTTCGACAAAAATTGTCCTGCTCCGATGATGAGATCTCGATTAGTCTGCTGTCGCGTTCTAATAAAATCAAAAAGAAAAGTTATTTTAATAATTAGAATCACATCCGACGATCTCTTCACGATTTTTCTAATTTTTCGAGATTTTCATAATTTTTATGTGCTTTAAAATGATAAACTCTTGATCCACAACGACCGAAAGATCCTAAAAAATAGCACATGATTGGTTCCTTTTGTTTCTAGTCATCAGACTCTAATGGTATGTATATGGGCTAATTTAGAGTCGAATGCATGACCCGGGGTCATTGACCCCCCAGTGGGGCCTTCACATTGTTAGGCTCACACAGTCAGATTCAGTTTTTTCTGTGGACTAACACGTCTCTTGGTTAGGATTTCCTGAGTCTGAGCCGTCGAGTTGACCCTGAATCCAGTTCAAGCTGGCCGAATCTGATTTAAACCGGATCAAACCAGATAATTAGTTAGCTCAAGATGAATTGATTTTATGAGAAACAAATTCATAATCGGCTGAACGATTGTAACCTTTCGTGTCAAGCTAACGTAATCACGACACAGTTACAGTCATTTGAATACGCCTCAATACAGGATTATGCGTCCTATCTCAGAATAAAACCGAATACGAAATGTCCCGTTTCAGGATAACTGGTGAAATCGGGCCAATATTCTGGAACAATCTTGGTCGCGCATTAATCCCCGCCTCAATTTCTCAAAACACAAGAGTTAACCACATCACGCATCAATGCGCTCGTCACGATTGTTCATTTTGGTGTTGTGTCATTCTTATGACTCATAAGTTATGAGTCATAAGATAATGTCTTTAGCTAAGATTAAGTACAGCAGTATGATCCGTGGTTGAAATTAAGTGCGTAGTTCCTTATTATAAGGTCCTTATAAGGCCTTACTTTAGCTTTTTGACGACCAAATAACTAAGAAATCATCGAATTTCAAGTGAAAAATGACGAAATCTAACCAAAGTTATTTGATTATAATCTGTGGTCTCATGTCGAATAATATCATGCCTTGAACTTTTTCTGAAATTCTTGAATCCTCAAATTATGAAAATTTTGCTAATGACTTTTGCTACGGCGTAACTGAATCTAAATCGTAATGAACCGTAGAGGGTATTCTAACTACAATTATTGATTTTGGATACAGTGAATTATTCAAAATGAATACGACGAAAGGATTAACCAATCAGAACAAAGCGATAATCCGTTCTAGGTCAGGAATATGTTCGACCACGTTGAACGTGATTACCCTACCCTCTAGTACACTTACATTTTTCTATGACAAATGCAGTAATTGACCATTTTTCGGAATAATTATCCGTTATTTGACATTTAAATGTTAAGTAATAGAATAAGAAGATAATACCTGGGCATGCAGATGATCCCTAGGCGAACAGGGTTAAGGATGTTTAGATGTCAGGACAGGTGCCACTACTACGGTTAACTTGTTACTCATATGTTACCTTATGCAATGTGTTTGACAAACAAATGTCGAAATTGGTTGTTCTTAAATTGACTGACTGCTTGTCATTTAAGTCGTCGGGATAAGACATCACTTTATCCAACGTTAGATGAGACCTTTAAGTTTCTTAATTATCTAAGCATGATCTCAACAAGATCTCAGCAAGATACCGGGTCGCTTCCACCTCTTGGTTGAGGACAAAATCAGGGACAAATTAAATCCATGCTTAGAGCGGATGTTCGGCGATACTCCCTGAGATATCAGTCTGAGAATCTTGAGTTATTTTTAATGATACTCAGAATCGTCAGCTGGATTGCATCAAATTCTATTTCACTACATTTAACTTTTTTGTCCTGGATTTGTCCCTGACCTTTGCCTTTACGTCTAACAAAAAATTCTGTCAAAATTCTGTACCACCGCCTTTCCTCCTTCCTCTACCCTACACAAGATTTGTGTCCACGAGGGTAGAATGCGTGATTCCATAATTATAGTAACGGTAAATACTTGAAAATGACTGTAACGGTGAGTTTAACCGCAATTGGACATCGACTCTAAAAATTGGTATAATGGATCAAATTGGAGAAAATTGAGATTTTAAAGTTTTCAAATTTTTGTGGTTCAAATCAAGCCAAGGTCAATTATTTAATTTCACGTGTCACGAATCATTCGGATCACATCATTGGTAAGAAGGAAAAAACCCCTCATAATCAGATATTTGTATAAAAAACAATGTAAGACAAAGCTTAATTCGATTTGGTCACTCTTCGAGTAAAATTTTCTAAAGTAACCTCTTGGCTTGTTAATTGGTGTTCAGGGATTCTACAGTTTTTTGTAGATTTCATCAAGAAGTACTCCAAATATGGCAAATGTTTCACGTATGTGTTTAAAAATATGAAAGCGAATGATTTAAGTCTTTGCAGTCATATGATATCGTTATATCGTTGCAGTCTTACTATTGCACTCTAATTGTTTCCCCAGTATATAATATATACTATATATTGAAAATTCCATTTTTGAATAGTCAATTATTTGACTGGTTTATACTTTGAGTTATTGGATTTTTTAAATATTTATATTTGGCACATCCGGTTTTCAACAGTTTTAGCTGGATTGCTTTCGTTCAAATCTTTTAATGTTTAGAACGCCAGGTGGCACTGAACTTGAATCATTTTCGGAAACGATAGATCATCTTAGATGATTCATCTATCACGGTCTATGATTCATAGATGACTGCAAAAAACGTATGTATAATTAATATGATATATAAGTTATATGATATAACTTATATCATATCTACACCTGAAATTTATTTGATCTTTAATAACAACCCTGTAAGCCCCCCAAAAAGTAATATTGCTGAGTTTTGGGAAAAAAAGCTTTTAATTCAAGGTCATTGTCATACCAAAAAACCGAAATGGTTCAATTTGGGTTATATATTAGCCTCTTGAGTGGTTTACCGCGTTTCATTCTGATTTGGCATAGTCTTGTTTACGGCAATAAAAAATAGAAACTGTAACCCCTGGTAAGTTATAAGTTGTAGAATAGCCTAGACCAGTTAAATATCTTATTCTTTGATACTGAAATATAGCGGCTATATTATAGCCTACTCTTAGGGGCTGCCTCAGATGCTGTACGGTACACCGTGTACCAGTGTAGTTGATACAGTATCTATAAAGTAATTTAAAATGTGACCATCGTCGTGGTTGTGTATAAATACTTACCAAGTTATGTTGAATCCAAAAATTAACCTTTAAGTATTTCGTCTTAGCTTTTAAATCGCATTCAAAATATTCGATGCCAATTTCGAAATAACGAAGTAATTGTACTGAAAACTTGTTTTTTGAAATCTCAAAAATCGTTTTGAAAATTTTATAAAACCAGTTTTCGACACTAATTTCGCGGCGTTCGAAAAGATAATAATAAAGGTTCGAAAACTGGAAGTGTTCTGATTTGGTTCAAGCCATGTTAAATCATGTCTGTAATAATGTAAACGTCATTTTTGCCACAAAGTCGGATACCTAATCAATAAATAGCCTCTATTTTATAAAAATTGAGCCGGTCAATATAAAGAGTAAAACGCGTTTTTTTTGTTCAAAACAACATAAAGGTTATTTTATTCTGATTGAACAAAAAATGAATAGTTCTCGTTTGGCTTCGGAACACGTAATATATACAGTAAGCTTTATTTTCTGTCTCAATGAGATACTGTCGAATTCTTCTGATTTGACATTTCTCAATTCTCTTCAATCTCCGGCTGCAGTCCGATCATCTGATTGGTTGAAAATTGAGGCATCCAATTGGTCAAGGATTGATTGTGTATTTGTCACATTTGTCACATTATTGTAAAATTACAATTATTACGCAATAGATAGATTACGTAATGGAGATTTATTTACAAGAGGGATGATTCATTATGTATGACTCATATGAAAGGCTCATTCGGTCAGTTTCATAACTTGAATCGGAGTTTTTACAGTTACTATGGTACAATTTACAGTACCTAAATTTTTGCTAATTTTTGACTTAAAAATAATTTTGGAGACCATACAAAAACACATTTTTAGCGCCTGAAATAATTGCGAAATATCTAAAATTCTAACTTCACGTTATCAGTATGTCGTCATCGCTATGACGTCATAAACGGGCAATCATAAAGTAATAAATTGATTAAGGTAACGAAGAGGCCATTTAAATGTCGCTCTTATCAATTATATTTCATTTTAAATTTTTACAAAATTTCCTGGCCGAGTCAAAAATTGTTTAACTTCAAAAAATAAAATTTTCAAAAAAACTGGGTTTAAAATGACAATTAAAAGAAATTAAAAAAAAACCAGAATTTTCAAACAGTGAGATTTTGAATTTTAAAACAAAATGTCTATTCGACTATATGCAAGGTTAAAAAATAATTTTATATAAAGCGAGTTATATCTGAATATAAAAAGAAAACTTAAAATGGGCGATTAGAGAATTAACTCGTTAGCGGCTCTAGTGACTGCGGTCAACAAGAATCCTGAAGTCGATGCTCCGAACGGACACCTACGACTTTCTATCCGCGTCGATCCGTTATCTTTTGCAAAACATCATCAAACACTCCAGTCCACTTGTTCTGCATCGCCTGAATTATCATAATATTATATATTTCGTATACGTCATTTATTTTCATATGTCAGAAAATACACATGACTTGTTCTAAGTACAACTCCATCGCGAATTGAGCATTTTTCAGCTGTAATTATTTGATACGTTTTCTTGGTTGAACAAATGCTCGACAATTTGGATAAAAACTTCCCCGGAATTTTGAGGGAAATCGACCAAATTTATCATCGAATTTTATAATTTTAGTTCAAAACTTACCGATAATTTGTTATAATGTTTGAGAGCGTGTGGGCACTCGTTCATATTTGCTGCAACCCAATTTTTGAGATTAACGTAGATCTGACTGTTTGATCTAACTGGATCTGTACTCAGCTGTTTCATTTGACGACCACTGCTTTCGTCGTATAATTGTTCACTAGAAGGGTTTAAATATTTTGTTCAAGAAAAAAAGTTAATTTCGATTTTTTTTCGACTGGTCAAGGGGGTGTTAGTGGAAATAATGTCGTTTCGGTAAAAACCTATTTGGTGCAACTCCTTCAAGTTTGTTGGATCGTCTCTTTCTCCGTCTTTGTGGGTTACTTGATTTGATTAATAAAAGATAAGGGTTATATGATTTTTTCGAAAATGATGAAATTACTGATACCAAATCAATTTTGTCCAAAGAAATTGATTTTTTTTATAAAATGACCATATTATGATAGATTCTCAAAAATGTTCTGCACTATTAAGAATCAGTCGTTTCATAATTGTAACTTGTTTAAGTAATTTAGAAAAAAAGAGATCGAAAATGACCGTTTTTTGCGAAATACGACCCACTTATAACAAGGCCATAAAAAATCTGTTTATTCTCATTTTTTTTCTAAAAATATCCACATCGAATATTTCTGAATATTCGTCTCAAAAATATTTCTGCTAATATTATTGGGCTAATCTGCAGCTTTATTTATTTTAAACCGCTTGGCTATTACTAATAGCCTATTAGACAATTGGGCTTAAACTGAGCTTGAGTAAGTAAAGAAGGCCTGAACTGAAATATGGGTGTGCATATTGGAGTGATAAGAAGGGATATATTCTGTCATCTTACACTTTACAGATGAAAATCCACCAAGAATCCTCCGTGATTTTTCATGCTTTTTAATTGAGGGCGACCTTAAGCCGAAAAGCGAAATCACGATGTCTTAGAATCATCTAAAGAGACCAAAACATGTCTTCTCGACCAAAAATTTAACAATTTTAAGGTTATTTTTACTAGTTTTTAAAGATTTGACCTTGTGGATTTAATGAGTCATGTTGATGAGTCTAAGGAACAATTTTACATGTGTTCAAATATGAAATGGTTAATTAGGACGCATTACCAATAATCCAATTTCCACATTACGAACATGAAACTTTGGCAATCGGTGGACGATTTCCGATTCCACGGACGAACCAGAAAATACACGTTTAAGAGTTTTTTTTTCAAATTCTAGACTAATCTAATAAAACTCAAAACTAGTTCCATCTTGAATGTTATATGCCAGAATTCAAATATGACGTCAGCAAAGGGCATTCATAAATTCTTCTTTAGCGCTCAATATATTTGATCTATTCAGCCCTTTAAGAAAATATCAGTTTTTACGATGGATTAGTTGTAACGGAAATCATCATTTACGAATTCAAAGCCATTTTAAAATTAATTCAGAACGGAAAAAATATGAATCATTCCTTTTGCAGTCAATATAATGTTTTTCAATCCTTTCAATTCGTGCAGCCATTCGAGCCTTTAGCGTTTTATTCTCTTGTTTCCCATTGGTAATTTTTACCGTCAATAATATTAAATTATGAAAGCAACAATCAGAAATAAACGTTCCTTGAAATTTTCGGCTCGACCAGGTCGTTCAATTACATTGCCAATAAAGAAGTCTGTCCATCCTAAAACCCAAAAATTTATGAATGAAATTCATAAATCAAAATAGTTTTTTTTAATCAGTCAGAATCATTCTTACCTTCAGCCATTTGTCCAAGTTTAATCAAAATTACTTGGGCTGGTGTACGCTGTGTCTCTTCAGAGTTTCCTTTTCATTGATAAAAAAACATACAAAAAGTGCATCCAACTAAAGAGTGCACGTATAATGAATCAGCGTGTGAATAGATTAGTAAATGCGCTATCTATGAAAATCGGTAGTTGTGATTTTAATGGTACCTTGGTATCTTGCGTACGATTCAACAGTTTTGAAAATGCAAATAGAGTGCACGATAAGTAGTGTGGTGAGATTTAAAGATGCTCGAGATAATGAACTTGAAGCGACCATAAAAGTTTGAGAGGTAGTTTAAAATACAGCCTAAATCACTCCTGACTTCATTTCTATCATATGGCGATGTGAATTCAGAAAAAAGTCGTCTTACTTTTAAAACAAGCACAGTGCCGCATGACCCGTCAGACAGCGCCACAAGAATTATCAAGTAAAAACAGGTTACACTGCAAAGACGTCTCAAAATTTTCAATATTCTTGACGCAATTCACATTTTGAGTTCTATCGATCATATGACCGTAGCAAAACAATCATATTTCAAAGCGCTCTAGATCTTTAGAATTTCTTGGAATTTAACTGATGTACGACATTCTGTGAACACGCAAGAGATACATAGATGCAGTGTTGTCAGTTTTTTCACCCCCAAGGAAAAAAATAAAATTACCAAGAATAAACGTTCATTTGAGTTATAAAGAATGAAAAAGCATTCGAACCGAATTCGATACCCAGATTATTTTAATACTGTCATTCAATGTGAGAAAATGTAAAAAGATCTAACCAGAAAAAAACGATCCGGTGTAAGCATTGAAAGATTTAAAACTTCTCAAAAACAAAAATTTCGTCGTCTTAGCCATGGCCCGTGGACCATTTACGTTGGCTGTGATCAGCACTTTCCAAGATTTCTAGATTCAAACCTTTATAATCTAGTCGTGTAGCAGAGTTCCTCAATACGAATTGGTCGTACTGGGTCGTACTGATTACAAGGTCGTACTTGTTAGGACGAGGTACGAGTACGACCGAGAAAAATGTGCATAGAGTACGAGTCAGTATGAATCATACTGTATGATGGACGACCATTTGACTTGAATCGTGGTCGTACTGGGTCGAGCTATGTTGAAAAAACGACCTTGACTTATACAAGTACGACTAATAACTGAACTAGTACGAGGTACGACTATTTTCAAAAGTACGAGGTCGTACTAGGAGGATAACTTAAGTTGGCCTCGATTTTTCAATCGTCGATGTCTCTAGTTTTCCACCCTCTAAGTTTGCCACACTTTTCGAAACTATGTTTGCCACGCCTCCTGTTTACCACTCAGTTCGCCAACTTTGACCGTTTATAATAAATAAAGAAGAATTTGTGTTATGGGATTTCAGCGCTTAGTCCAAAGTGCTCCTCATTTTTTGAAATTTGTAAACTTCATATTTATACGTTTGCGTTTTGGCACTTTTCATAGTATAAAAAGAATTCACACTTATTTCACTCGTCGTAAGAGTACTCAAACGTATTGGAAACCTCCAAATATTTCCGATTCTTGTTAAAAAATCCAAAAATTCAAAGCATTGAACAAAATCCCACGCATAAATTGAAAATCGAAATTTCGCCCACGAGAATATTATGGAATGAGTATCCCGAATGACACATTATTCGTGTTCATTTTCGACGATCTGAACTGTTTTCTCATTGATTTGGCAGAGAGAAAATCCCTAATTTACCGGTATTTGACCTAGTCATGACTCAAAAAATGACAAATATGAATTGCCAAAGGATGTTGAAGCAAGCTTTTGTACGTTTAAACCTATTTACGTGGGCTCTTCTGACGGAAATAAATTCAGTAAAGCGGAAACCACAAACGGAACAAGCAACTTTGTTGAGATGGGTTGATCAGATCTCAATATCATACACGCATAATTATTTAAATCCTAGTGGTAGCCACCCTATAAAAATTAAGTGATCTAAAACCGGATCATCTTAAAATAAACCGGAACACAAAAATTAAACTTATCATAAGGGTTCATGATAAAGGTTCATTTTGGATTATCTGACTCCCAATAGGTAGTGCGAATTTCCAAAAATTCATATTTCTGTTAACGTCAATATTCAATAATTTTGATAGTCTTACTGATAGTGAGACAACTGCCTTCTATAAGATAGATTCTAGCAGAGCTGTATCATATAGCCTGTATGTTTCCAGAATTCGAAACGAATTCTACAAACATAAATTGATTATTCGGTTGGTTAGTCCAGAACACTGCATACACATGCTGACATCCCATGTTAAGAGCCTGACTGTAATCAAAACGAATAAATGTATCAACAGGGGATCAAATATTAAATTCGTGGATTACTAGTAAAGCTTCTAAACACCATTTTAAACTTCACGAAAATTTAAAATCCTATAACTATTTTTGAACCAATGAGGATTAACATCATGTCGTCTAGAATATTTTCGATTTAGAACTTCGCCTTGACGAATATTCAACTGACGGACAACTTTATTAAGTTCTAACTTAGGTCAAAACAAACGTTTACTAGGTGACAATAACGAATATTTTAATTTTAGCAGTCATTTTTCCTTAGAAATCGTTTTTGACCATGGCAGGAACAGCCTTTTCGGCATTATTTTTTGTAGAGGTTCAATTTTACGAATAGCGAAGTGCAGTTGTGTGAACTGTTTGATTGAATGGTCATTTCAAAAACGTTTACGATGTTTTAGTGGACGTTTTCAATTTCAGCAAATAAAATTTGCATGTCCAACAAAGGGGCGAGAACTGAAATTGACTAAAACTGGACTGACAATGGGCTCAAAGTCATATAAAATAACTTATGTCAAAACAGAACGTCAACAATATTCAGACTGGATTCAAAACTGAACTTGTAAAAGTCTTTTGTCACCCTCAAACTATAATCTGGAATTTATTTTAATTTTGGCTTTGACTAAATTTAATCAGAGTCGATATCTTTCTGACTCAGAACATCTATTTTCCTAGAAGATTTAAATCGTGGAATTTCATCGTGTAGCTCGAACTCGGGGGTCAACCGAACCGTGGATTAAATTGAGGAGTTATACCATAGTTAATTGAGCTAGTTGTATAGATAGTCAAGTCTTTCTAGGCTAGAGTCGAAGCCTCTTATGCAATAAGGATGCAGAACTTGCAATTGACTTTTTTCTCGGCATGCGATCAGGGTGTCCCTTTGTTGAAACGTCTAGAAAGAAGGTGATATTCAACTAAAGTAGAATTTGGTTAGACACGAAATAACCCATTGAGTCAAAAGTATTTGGTTATTGAGAATTTGATCAATTCGAAAAAGGGCTCTGCGGATCTGTTCTGTGGCCTTCGAACTTAACCACCCTGCTGACTTAACTCCGTAAAATTTTCAACCCATGAAATATTGAGACAAGTACGTCACCATCCGAAGGTCATGTGATCATGAAGGCACGTGACTTTATCCGAATCAGTTCTAATTTTCAAGTCAGCTACAGGCTTTTTCGTTTTTTTTTGTCGGAATATCGGACTTTCGTCCGTAGTTGCGCAACGTTATAAAAAATTATCATATTCGATCAAATTCTTAAAAACATGTCACGCATTTCAATTTCAAGGTTTTTATAAATTTGGAGGTAGAAATGAATCGCAATGAATGGGAATGAATATTCGAGTATAATCGATGCAATTCTAGACAACAAATTAAGACGTTATCCAAGTATGATCATGTAAGATTACGTTGTGTCAATCAGTTTAGCACTCTGTAGAGTGTGGGAAAACACATTTTTTGACGAGCTCGATCCAAGAACGAAAAGTAGCTGCAATTTAGAATGAAGGGATATTCTGGATTCTAATTGGACGAGCAAACATATAATCAGATTTGTTGTGGCTTAAACGGTGACAGGTAGGCTAACCTTGAACTAATTTAGACTGTTTAACCGTCGTGAGCCGGATCAACCACCAGACGCCAGTAAAGGGGCATGAAAGTATAGTCATATTCATCGCAACGTGCCTGACCACGGAACATCAAATGTTCAAAATGTTCTTCTAAAGATTGTTTATAAAATTGTGAAACATAAATTTAACAATCGAATACTAAACAGTAAAAAACTTGAATTTTTGTTGCCAAAATAAAAGTATTCCATAGAATTCTACCATGTGAGCGTATTAGAGTCAATTTTTCTACATATTTTATCATGTCAATAAAAAAAAGTTTTTTAAGGTCCTAGGTGGCTCACGGGGACTATTTACAAAAAATATTCCGACCTTGTATCATACCAGGTCCTTGTATTTTTGAATATAAATCCTGTTCATTCATAGCTTGACAAAAAATTTGAGAAGTTCTTTTTTATAGAACTTCAAATCCACTATATATCAGAACGGTCTGTCAGAACGGTCTGTTTTTCCGGACCGCCAAATTTGAGTTTTCGACGGCAATTATTGTCAAGGGAATCATAACTATTTAATTTTCATATAATTTTAGTCGACCGATGTGAAGTTTTTAGAACATATTATTTTTTATCATACTTCAATTCTTATCGAAATTTGATTGATTTTAGATCGTATCCTTCTATTCTCAACCTTAAAAATTTCTTTGAAGGGGTTGCATGACAATCAGAGGTTTCGAGATTTGAAACTGTTTAAGGTCAGTAAAAAGTAGATCACGGTATATAAAAACGACAGATTCAATTCAAAAAGTAGAATTTAGACACCCTATTGGTCACTAAAATGTGCATAATTTGGCGTTAAATTATGGTCCGACGAATATTTTTGATTTGACGAAAAACTGATATTCGCTCTGCATAATTTTAACACCGAAATCGGGAGAGTGATGAAAAAATTGTTTTCAAAAACTGACAAAAACGTTTGGTTCGTAATACCGTGAAAAAACACTTAATATTGACAGCTAATTTTAAAAAAACTGATGGAAAAATCAATTCAATTAAATTAGAATTCAAAATAATGTCACTGGTAACAATATAGTCACTTCTAAAAAGAGACAAAATAAATGTGTAATTTCATTCCGATTTAGTCTTCACATCGAGCTATAACTGCGCATTAAGTCTTCACTGCAAAGCCATAAATAAATTATTAAAACAAGAACGATTAACCAATTTCATGACCATTTTTCGCTGCAATTGACAATAGAAAAAATATCTCTTGGATTCAAAGACTAAGATTCATAATGAACAATTTGTTTTAGGGAAACATTTTTATCATTTTCCTAAGGTAGTGAGAGCAGTGATAGCCAATCCAACTCGAACCATTTTGATCTTTTTTATTTAGTCCCGCTTGATTGAAATGTTCGGTGGTGTTCGGTGTTGTTCTCTTAAGGTTTTCTCTCTCGACTCGGACAGACTCGATTCCGACAAATTCAAATTTTTTTGTGATTTGAAGTTTATTCTCAATTCACAGCCAAAAAGAGGATGAGGACCTCGAGCTCTAGATAGCCACCACCAACACGATCAGCATGCAATATCATAGGAAAAAAGATGGGGATTCATTCATTTTGGTTGTGATGATGCTCTAAATATGGCGTTAGAGAGTTATAGTAGAGAGCGAATGAATTCTAGAATGATTGACTGAAGTACCAATAAAGACCATATCATTTGGCACCACCGTATGGATACTGTCAACCTTGACATTTCAAGACTGCCTTACAAAAATTTCAAGGTCAATAATATCGATATGAAAGACATTTACCTGTTGAACATTCATGTCAGATTGTGTATATTACGGATCAAAAGGCATCTGCGTGGTTTTCTCTATTCAAAGTTTGTCCATTTAGCAGGCTTCACCGAACAGCTGTTCGCACCTGTTCGCACTGTTCGACGATCTTACAAAAATGAGCTGTTCGCACTGTTCGCTGTTCGCACTGTTCGAACTGTTCGCACTGTTCGTTGTTCGCACTGTTCGCACCGTTCGAACTGTTCGCACTGTTCGTTGTTCGCACTGTTCGAACCGTTCGAACTGTTC
>SCLD01090871.1:0-13088 GCA_004367895.1 Oikopleura longicauda | reverse complement strand
AAAGAGAGAATGAAGAAGTTGAAATGAAAGAGGTAAAATATTGAACTTGAATTAGATTAAATCAAATAACAAATTAATCAGGCGCCATCTGTTGTCTTGGAGCTCGACTGTAAAGCTTCATAAACCTACGAAGAAGTTAAGGGTGCCTTATGGAGCTGGGGTTACAATACCGACGATCACAATACCGACGATCACCGACGATCATAGCTGCTTTATATGGGGAAGAAGTCACTTGTTGGGATTAAAACCGTCAGGCAATGCACCTGTCATGATACGCGCATCAAAAAGCATATCAATTGGGCATGCGCATGCCCTTATAATCGACACCAATAACGATGTGTATGGGATTGGGGCCAACCATTCGGGTGAGCTGGGCACCGGAGACAACACATGGAAGCAATCAACGTGGACACGGATAAAATCGTCTAACTTTATGGAAGGTGAACAAGCGTTGAAAACGCAATGTGGAGACATGTGTTCTGCGATACTAACCACGATGGGCGTTTTAACTATGGGCAAATACAGTGGTGGCCGTACACCTACCCGGGTCGTACTAAACGACGTGATTGACATTTCACTCAGTTGGACTCATATTTTGGCGTTAACTTCCGATGGAGAGGTGTTTGCATGGAGAGACAATGATCGTGGTGCATGCGGCGTGGACCCAAATTCGCCAAGTTGTACGAAAAACCCGAAGTATTGGACTCAATCATTGGTCAAGAAGCCGACACGTGTCCCCGGCCTCGAGAACTTCAAAGTTCGTCAAATTAGGGCTGGCTTGCAGTATAGTAACCTTCTTTGTAAACCACATATACAATGGCATTAGCAGTGCTAGTTCTAGTCTAGCACTTCTCGTCACTTCAACCCCGTTTACTGACTTCGATTGTTGTAAGTGCAAGCAATAAATGCAAATTATACAAATCAATGTCAAATGGCGTTTATTATGTTATTTCTTTACATTCTTGCCCATTCCTTGAGGTCGGTGCTTCTTCAACAAGCTGGTCGCACTGCGCGAGCCTTTTCTCCTCTCCTTCATGTGACTCTTCTTCTTCTGTTCAATCTCTTCATCGCGCGTTTTTCGCTGCCTCTCCAGTGTAAATACTTTTCCGCCTGAAAATTAATTGTTTTGAATATTTTTTCGTTAATTTATTCCTCTCACCTTTAACATGCTCCACCTGCTCGTGCTTCGTCTTGCGTAATCGATCGGCCAGTGTCATCTCTTCTGTTTTGCGTCGCTGCTCAATTAATTTATCACTGGGCGCGTGGATACTGGTGAAGTTGCGCGCATCTCCCCGGAGTGATACTTTCTTTACTTTCGCTTGTGGTGCCTCTTCAACCGTTTCCTCATCACTACTACGACAAAATGTTATCAAGTTGATTTATTTCAAATTAAATCAAACCTCTCGTCATCGAAACTATCATCACTCTTGGTCGCCTTTTCTGTTTCGTAAATGTCAGCCTGTTCGATCTGTTCCTTCTTCTCCGCATTTTCTTCATCACTTGACTCGTCCTCCATTCGTCGTGCTTTCTTTGCTGATGCTGTAAATATAGAGCGTTAATTTTATCTGTCAAATTAAAATAAGATTTATTGTTTACTTACACACTGGCTTGAGCAATTGTGCCCGTTCACTCGTCGGATCAATGACAAACTCCTCGTCCTTGAACATGCTGGCAAATCGCTCGTCCATTTTGTTGCCACTGTCGGCCAGCTCGTTGAACTTGTCGGCGTTGACCTTGACCTTCTTTTTCAACGGGGCGCGTTTTGTCTCTTCCCTGATCTTTGAGTCGATCTGCTCCTGTTTGTACGTTTCCAATGCGAATGGGTTCAACTCCGTCTGTGCAAGTGAAAATTAAAATACAAAATACTCATTATACAAAATACAAATTAATCATTATTACCTTTGCCTTCTGATACAAACGATTATCGATAAAGTAACCGTGCATATACGCTCGCAACAGATTCGTGCCGACAAGTGAATCAAGCGACAATTTCTTCAACTCGTCCATCGTGACAAACTTGTAATCGTCGTAAATTGTGTCCGTTTCGGTCTCTTCTACCTCCTCGACCAGATTATCAAGGAATGAGCACCATCGCGGTGCCGGGCCTAACTCGGGAATAAAGTAGGTCTGCATTTTTTCCTGCTCAAGCGCCAAAAATATCAGGCCCGTATTGTCCAGCTGAATCGACTCGTTGATCTTGGCAGGTGGTTCAATCGCCGTCTTCGGCTTGCCCGTTTCCGCATCCCACAGTTTCATTGCTTTTGAACATGTCGAAATGATCCAATTTTGATGTTCATTGTACATGATCTGATTGATTGGTTTTTCGTACATATGATCACGCATCACCAACGGTCGCGTACTGCGCATATCGTACAGAACGACTCGACCATCGGCCGTACCGGCTGCCAGTTTCAAGCCACCAATAAAAGACACTTTGGTTATTGCCGCCGACTGGCCATTGTCACTCTGTGGTAAATGGACCAACCCGCAACATGAACGCGCTCGTGGATCCCAACACTCGACAGCACTTCGATGACCACCCAGTGCCACCATGTGATGCGTCTCACTGGCCACTGCCAATGACGTAACATCGCCCAAACCAGTCACATAGGGCGCCAAGAAGCGACCCTCGTCCAATGAGAAGCGACACACTTCCGATCCGGCCTGGCCAATCAACAACTCGGCATTGGGTCGGTAATAGGCTAATTCACGCCCGAATTTGGGCACTCTCAGGCGATGGTGGCGACCTATTTTAAATTTAATAAATTATTTAATTATTATTATTTACCTTGCGAAGTGTGAAACTCGAGCGTACGATCGGCGCCTAGTAAAACAAGCTTTTGATAGTCATCCGTGATCATTGCCATGTCGACAATTTCGGCATCCAAACACCGTTCAAACTTCATTGACAAATTGGCATACTCATAACACTTAATCCGTGGCTTATACGTCCCAGCAATATAAGCGTGACGCCCGTCATTGGTCACTTTCACACGCGTACACACGGTCGGCATGTCAAAATCTTGAATCAGCTCGATCCGTCGACGCAGTTTAACATCACGTCGGAGTAGATCTTTGCGTTTGCGCTCGGATAGGAAATCGGGGAGTGATTTACCGCCAGATAAATTATAGATTTTGATGTCATTCGGGCTGAAGACTTCCATTCCACTAAATTAATAATATTAATTAATTAAATAAATTCAGATCAATTCACTTCATTTTCATTGAAAGACTAGTGGGTGGAACAAATAAGCAGTGTTTAGAGTAAGTGGTTGGTGGGAATAAGAATATAAGAGAAAAGCTTGTGTCCAGGCAGTTATAGACGTTTGGGTTTTTTAACTTGCGGATTGACGACATCATCGGAATCCGAATCCGATTCAACCACATGTAACCCATTCTTTGCCTTTCGCCCAGCTTTGCGCTTCTTGTCCGTTTTCTTCTTCTGGGGCTCGTCCTCGTCGCTTAATCCCTCCATCGTCCCATACGTATCCTCGACTAGATTTAATATCTCGGAGAATTCGTCCCTTTCTTGCTCATCGCACTGGTCCTTCAGTGACAAGATCGACGCCATTATTATATCGGCCGAGAAGACTTTAATTTTATTTATTAAAAATATTTAAAATAATTAAAAAACCTTTATCACTATGTTTCTTATACTCGGCCGCCTCTTGATCCGTTGGCGTATAAAAGCCAAAGTTGACCTTGTCGCCATAATTGCGAAACGCGTTCAAATGAATCAACACCTGACGCGTCGTTGGCGCCGTGCCGCCGTACGATTTTCGCGGTACTTTTGATTTTGCCTTTTTTTAATTATTTTAAAAAAATTGTCAATTCTTTATTATTAAGAATTACCTTCGTTATAACACTGGTCAATGATTCAATTAATTTCGCGCGCGTTTCTTTTTGACGCGCCCAATGAAAAAGGGTTGAAACGACCAATTCATCCTCGTCCCGCGCGAATAGCATTGAGCAGACTTTGGCGCTTGGTTCATTGTACTCGAGTTGTTGTCGAATTGCCAGGACGGCCTTGATTAATTTTACTTTAATTTATTTTAAAAATCAAATAAAAAACCTCAGCATGCTTGTCAGTATTGACACAGGGCAGGACGTGAATCCAGTGCTCGATTTTAATGTCGCGATGGGCCAGGACCAGCTGCCACAAGCTCTGCTGCTCGAAACAATCCATTTGTAATGATTCACGCAGTACGCGTTTCAACACTTGCCAATTTGACGCTTGGGAGAAGAGCTTGAACTCGCCACTTTTCAGCCGTGGCTGTAAATCATCAATTTTATTAAAATTTTTTAATTAATTTAAAACTAACCTGTAAATAAGCAATGCCACGGGGTGATATACTGCTCAAAATGGCGTTGATATACTCGACATTGTTCAACAGGATTTTCGGGAATTCGCGATTCAAAAATGGAACTATATTATTTTAGAATAAAATTATCATTTTTAAACTTACCCAAAAAGATCAACAAATCCGGATCGTGATCCTTCATTTTGAACAGGCTCATCAACAGCTGAATCTCGACCGTTTCCGACACGTCACTCTCGTCGGCGGCTATTTCATTGCACAAATGATCGAAAATGTCCCAATTCTTGCGATCTTTTGACTTGATATTCTCCAGCGTGATAAAATACATCAAATGGTACGAGGTTCGTTCGTCGGCCTTTTAAAAGTTAGTTTAAAAAATCTAAAAATTTAAAAAACCTGATGAATGGCATGGACGAGTGAAATGAGTGATGTTTCGTTGAGCATGAAGCGAAATAGAACGTATAACGGCCGTTGCAACATCTCCTCAATTTGATCCGTATCACTGCGATCACGAGGCAGGGTGACCAATGAATATGACGATTTAAATATTGACACCATGCACTTGCCCAGTGATGCTAGTAACTGTTCGTCATCGTCAATCTCCATCTGTTGGACCTTTTTGAATAGCACATCCAATTGATGATAATACTCCTCATTATCAGCAGCGCCCGCCTCCCTCGATAGTCGATGCAATGATTCAATCTGATTCGCCAGCTCATCATGTTGACAGCGCAGGTTTGACAAGTCCTCTTTATTTTAAAAATTATTTTTAAAAAATTAAATTATTTTTTCAAACCTGTAAAATTGTCAATCTTATTCTCATACTGCTCAATTTGTTTCACCAGCTCGCGATACTTTTCCTCTACACTTTGATTGACGTTAATGTTCTGCTGTTGGACTGCCTTTGTCGATGGCTCTTGGAAATCAAGAGGTGATTTTGATCGATCCGCCATTTTCGGCTGTTGCTGCTGCTGCTGATGTTGCTTTGATTGCTTGTTACTGTCATCACCGCCACCACCCTCGTCATCATCCGAGAAGCGGCCGTCTTCGGGCGTCACTTTGATCACTTTTTCGGGTTGCTTGTCCTTTTTAATTATTATATTAAAATTATTATTTAATTTATTTATTTTACCTTTGGCATAAATTCAATTAAATACTCGCACACTAGTGCATACAAATCGGGCGGCATTGACGGCGTCTGGCAGATAATCGGCGCAATATTATTGACCACTCGCAAGCGTAAAATATAGCGAAAGGCATTGATAACGCCTCGTCTAATGTCATCCCTCAGTGGTTCGTGAAAATCGCGAATCGTCCGCAACATACAATCAAGCAGACTGTAAGTGACATGAGTGTGACTCTTCCGCGAGTGATGCATTAGTAGAATGCATGGTTCAATCTCCATGATATTATTCCTCGTATCGTTAAACAGGAGCCAATCGTAAATTAAAGCCAGGCGAGACGTTGACTGTGCCTGGTGATTTGGTATTTGTTGCAATATCCAACCACACAGAGCCCAACGCGGTAAAATGTCAGATTGCAGGATTTCATTCGTCGGTATAATACACATGCACACGAATCGGATCAAATCGGCGCGTAATGTTACCGATGACAGGGATGACAAGTAGGTCTTTTGGAACCATTTCTGGTGCGTCTCTTGTTGCCCGAAACGAACCGAAGTCAACATAAACCGCAGTTTCATGTCCATATCGAATGTGACGCCCTGGACAATAAATTTCTTGCTCGTTCGCATTTTCATCAGATCCTTCAATCCGCCAAAATTGGCGCCCGCTTGTAGTTGAGCCGGGTGAAAGATCAAATCACGCCAGAACTCGTGGAACTCGGGAATGTGAACGACGCTGAGCAATAGTCGAATTAAATCACGGCCAATGGTCATGATTGCCTGGAAATTGGTTCTCAGCTGATTTGAAACAAACTGAATCTCGCGCTTGGCCAACTGATGCGAGGCCTGATGCTGGTGATGGTCTTGTATCAAGCGTAGGAAGCGAAAGACGACGAGTTGAAGGCACTCTTGATTCTTGCGCAGCCACGGCTCAAATTCAATCGCAATTGAAAGGACCTCGTCACACAGCCACAGATTCGCCTGGCCCATTTCACCGCCAATAATTAATCGTAACAGTACACTTATCATCGTATGCGAATTCATCTCCGATTTGGCCATTTCACGGGCCAAGCGTACAATGTTTTGTTTCACCGTTCGCGTTAATTTCAAGTATTTGGCAACGAGGAGCTCATTAACACGCGTTATCACATATTGTAACGAGTCACGCGAGGCCATTTTCATGCAATTGAACCATTGAACAGCGGTGTCTAAGTTAATTAATGTAGAAATATTAATTAATTAGTTTTTACCTGGATTGGTAAGCCCGACATAAACCGAAGCAAGACCGAGTTGAATCTCCTCATGCTTGCCCCGATGCGCCTGTTGCACAATCAATTGAATTGAATCATTGTCAATCCGCTCGGGCGTCTCCAATCCCGAGATCGCCATCACCTGCTCGCGCGCCTTCAGCCACTGATCCTCGATCTCATCGGGCCCGTCGAGCCCGCGAAACGTCGTCAACAATCGATGCTCGTTCATTTTTTATTAGCTCATTTCTTAAAAGGTTTAACCAATCAGATTCGACCAATAGTTCTGACCAATCAGAGAGCAAGGCAAGTTTAAATTAATCTATCTCATCACCACTAATATGTTGATGCTCGTCGGGAACATCGGGCACGTCTTGAACGGTTCGAATTTGATCCAATAAATTCGCCATTGAATTTACCAGTGTTTGAACCTAATGATTTTAATTTAATAAAATATTTTAAAAATATAAATAAAAACCTGTTCTTGCATATTATTCACCGTTTGCGTTTCCATGCCCGGGATCATTGACGTTAAAAAGTGTTGATGAATTGAATTAATTTGACCCAGTGATGGTTGATCCGGTACCTTTTTGTAAGTTAAGTTTCAGGTTAATTGTAGACAAGAACAAACCACTGGTGTATACTCGCGGATCGGATCACTTGGCGGGAGTGGATCATGCGACAGTGTCTCCTCTGGCTTCAAATCAGCGATTGGCACATCACAGAGCAACGCATGGCGCACGATCTGGGGCGGGATTTTCTTGCCCCCTTGAGACTGTTTCACTTTGACATCAACCAATGATTCGGCCGCCTCTTGGAGCGTCACTTGAGCCCGTGCATCCTTCCACAGGTCGACCTCGCGCGAACAAATCAACTTGTACAGCAATTGCTTGGCAAGTGGTTCCTTTGTATTGAAATGGGCCGATGAGACCAACGAAGCGCATGGCTCGGCTTGCATCTTTTCGAGTAGGGGCATTAAAAGCCCGGGATGACGTCGCAAGCAAGCCTTTAACTTCTCCTGTGCCAAATCAGGCTGCTCGAGATGAATATGGGCGAGTGCAAGTGCCAAAGACCAATTTGGCAAAGAACTAACATCGCGATAAGCGAGTTCACTCTCCATTTCAAGCAATTCGGCAAACTTGCCCGAGCGCAACGCAAACAGGGGAATCAACAACACAATCGCCAGTGGATCAGTCGGGTCAAAACTTAACAATAGTTTCGCCTGTTCCAGCGCCGTCCGCCAACAGCCCCGTTTTGCTGACAATTGACAGTAGCGGAATAAAGCCCCAAATAAAGGCCGATTCTCTGGTCGTCGATAATCAAAGCGATTTTTGCCACTGCCAATAATGCAGCGTGGGTGAAAGGCTGATTCCATGGCGTAAAGTAAACGTTCTAACAGTTCCTTAGCAGCTGCCGAGTCATCCTGTAGTCGACATGCATCAGACAGTGACAAAAGAGCGTCACAGTGAAACGGTGCCCGCTGCAATATCGCCATAATTAGCTCGTGCGAGCTCGACTTGATGGCCTGCTCGAAATTGGCCTGGGTCGTCTGGTACTCCTTGTTGTGGGTGAAGCGCCACCACATGACCGACTCGGTTGACTCGCGTTTGCCATCATCCGACATGCCCAGCCCGCCACGAGCCGGGGGCAAGTTGGCCGCCACTGACCGATTGATGATGGTGCCACGGTGTAATCGATTTTGACGTCGCTGCTGCTGTTGACCACGTTGACCATGTCCTTGTTGATGATGCTGTTGTTGCTCGCGATCGGCCGAAATAGCGGCAGCGCCAAAGATACGCTTCAGCTCGGCATCGGCATCCAAGAACTTCGACTCGATTTGGAGGACGGATTTCGAGCGTGAGAAATTTTGCGATTGGTCCTCCTGTTTCTGGTGCTCTGATTGGTGGAAACCGTGCTCGGCAATGATCGTGTCAAAGTCGTCCTGCTTCTTTTTCTTCTTTTTGCGTTTTTTCTTTGACTTTGACGGTGATGGTGTTAATTCTTCTTTTTGTTCAATTTCTTCTTCCTCTTCCTCCTCTACCACCTCATCTTCATCCACATCATCGTCAAATGCGGCAAACGAGGCAAACCCGGATTTCTTTGGCTTTTGACTAGTAAGAATAAAATTTAAGTTTTATTCAACTATATTGGGGTACAAAATCAAAAATATTTTTTTTCATTTATTGAATCATTTAGTACTAAGACCAGAAGTACTCATCGCTGAACAGATCAATGAGACATGCCTCTTCGCTACGCAACATGTTACACACGGTCAATGAGGCGAAGACGTTCGTTTCATAACGATGCTGCTCAGCCGTTCCATGGCCATTGATGAGACCATGGTTAACAAGGTTTAATATGATAAAGAACTTCATTTTTGTACTAACTATAGTTAACTTGGACGGTTTATATACCATTTCCAAGTGCATAATTATACTATACTTGATGAAAAATTAATCATGAGACTTCAATATTCCTACTATCTAGGTCACTATTGTTATATAACTAAGTATGCTCAAACCGACACTTTCGACATGTGGTTACACTTTGATTTTGTACTCGGCCCAGACTTTAAGTTCTATTTCTTACCGTGATTTCGCCGGTTTACTGGCACTGGTCGACTCGAGATCACTAGCGTCAACGCCCATTGCCTTCATCAACTCGGCCGTCTCATCATAGCCGCTGATTTTCTTCAGCTGGCGGCGGCTCATCTCTGAACGAATAAAAAGTCTAATTTTTCAAGTGTTAACTTCCATTCTCATAATCCACGATTCGATCTAGAATATCGATCAAAATATTTAACAAACAAATATTACAGTCATTACACGAGCATTGTTCATTGCTCAGTGTTAATTCCAACTGCTCACTAATTCGCGTGATAATATGATCAAAGTAGACGGAAACGGGATACCTGCCCAATCTGGTCCATTCGGCCATGAAATCGTTCTTTTCGCAACATGCCAATAAATTACGCCACTGTTGAATACTGGCCCCTTCGACTGTCCATCCTTCTATTGCATCGAGCATTGACAAAACAGATTCGTTCATTTTGCCACTATCACACAATTGACGTGCTTTGTCAAATGGATTGTCATCTTCAACAACTTTGACCAGTCCTTTATCGCGTAGTTTAGTTTTTATCTCAGCATTGGCCATGTCGTCAATACAGGCCCAGAACGTGCTCCATTGCTGTAACGGCTCTGTCGCTTCGTTAATTGACTTGTCAACTTGTTCCTTTGTGATTACACTAACCACGACATTAATAGCAGTGCCAAGTCGACTGATATAGTCCTTGTGTGGGTTTGGCCTTGTCTTTTTTTCAACGGTGAATTTCGTCCCCGCAAGTATATCGGCAATGCCATTTAATTTAAACACCAAATCATCTTTAGTATCATTGTCGCAATAAGCCAGGGCGTTTAACGCGCGCAATATAATTGAATAGGTGAACTCGGCCGGGCCGTATGAGTTTGGACATTCTTTGTTCATGTAATGCTTTAACTTTTGTAGTTTTCGACTGGTTAAATCAAGCTGCTTGAAGTGCTTTGCTTCATCCGTATAATGGGTCAGTTTTGATCTATTTAATTAAATTTAAAAAAAATATTTAAATAAAACTTACCTTGGTACACTGTTATAAAAGAACTGGACCAAAATCATCAACGCCCCGTGATCGCCGCGATTATCGCCGTTAATGTTCGGTAAAATAAGCGACAACACTTCAAAATCGCGTCGCATAATGGCCTCAATCGCACGATTATACATATTGCTCGTATGGCGACCCATTTTGGCCGACCACGTGCCCATTGTCACGTCTTCACTATCGGTCGTCTCGTAATCAGTCGTCTCATAATCAGTCGTGTCACCACCACTGCTACCACTTCTATCGTCACTGTAGCCACTATCACCCGAGCTACAGTAGCTCGACACTGAGCCGACTTCGTCATAATCGGCACCGCCGAATATATCTCCCAGATTCATTTTTATTTTCTTAATTTATTTATTAAAAACTAGTTATTCTTGTTGAAGTAAAAAAATGGCATTGTGTAGTTGTTGAAGTCAAAAGCTCTTATTCTTGGAATGGACGAAATCGGGCAGCGGGATCGGCGGCCCCGGTGAATTGTGTCGCGAGTGGGATCGATTTGTTGGTTTCTTGATTTTTTGTTTTAAAAAATTGAAAATATTTTAAATAACCTTTTTGGCCAGTTCAGCACTCAACTTTCGATTCTCCGCACTCAGTTTGGATTCGGTATAGCTCATTTGGACCAGGAACTTCAAGATCCGTTTATTAACAGTTAATGTGAACCAGTAAATACCTTATACGCCTCCTTGCGCCACCGATCGGCAATATCGAGCTGGGTGGCGTCACCGGCACCACCACCGGACTTTAGTGTCATTTCGCGGACTTGCGCCTCCAATGCCTGACATATCTTGGTGAGTGCATCGACACGGGCCGTTTGCGTCAATAAATCTTCCTCGCTCGTCACCACCCGTTTCCTTAATTGACGCGTCTCTTGCGTATTCTTCTCACTTGTCCTCTCTAATTTCTCGTTTTTTAATCTCAACTGCGCCGCCAAATGCGTCAATGCGCGACTCTGCTCGGCCGTTTCGGCGTGGCGAGCGCGTTCCGAGTTTAGTTTAATCTTCAAATTTGACAATTCTTCACTCTGCGCCTTGATTTGACGCTCAGCAGCGGTGGCGCGCTCGGTGGCATCCTCGGCCTCCATTTTGAAGCGGACGGCGTCGGCCTTAAAATTACTAATTTATTTTAAAAAAATTAATAAAATTTAAACCTCAAGTTTATGACGCTCAATATCGCCAAGTTGCCCACCAATACCAGCATTGACCTCCTCTTTAAACGGTTGAATCGGGAAATCGGCATGCTTCTTCATACTCGGCAAGTTTGGTACTTTTGGCCCAAAGTGCATCGCCGGCATGGCATTTGGCTTATTCACCTTTGTATTCGCCTGTGCCGGTAGGAATTCCATTGGGCTTTATTTTTAAATTTAATTTTTAAAAAAATAATTAAAAAATAGTAACCTCATCAAGTCAAGCGTACGATGCCCGTTCGACATTGTTCTAAAGAAAAAACATTTTTTCAAATTTTTCAAAAAATAATTCATTTTCTGCGTTGCTTCAGAATTTGGCTATAGCAGCGTTTGAACTGTTCAAACTCCTTCTGACAGTCGCCCTTGCGCACGTCGTCCCACTTGGCGACGCAATCGCCATAGATTAATGCTTCCTTTTTTATTTATTTTTATTTATTTTATTATTTAATATTAAAACCTTTCCACAACCATACAATCCCTCCGTCATTTTGTACAATGGTCGGTTAAGGGGCCGTGTATTTTTCATTCTGCCCTGAAAACACAGAAAATATAAATTTGCGTAATAAATGTATTCGAGATTTTTTTCAAATGTGATATCATATATATATATATAGTAGTGGGGGAAAAACAGGTTCTTTTTTTCGGGCGTTGAACAATTTTGAACAAAAGGTAAACTCTAGTGGTAAGATGTAAGTTTGGACATTATATATATATGTGGTGGTGGCGCTTTATTTATTAAGGTGTTGTTAGAGATTGTTGTAACTTGGAGTAATAATGAAGAATTTAAGAATATTTGCACGCAATATTATTATAAATAAATAATATTTATTTTTGTACTTGAAGATAAAAACTCCGTCTTTTTACTAGCCTATTTTTAAAGGGTATTGTCTTGATTTATGACTACACACACAATCTACTGTATTTTGATAATTTATTGTTTTCTGGTCATTATTTTTTTTGTTTCGTTTAGTGTATAGAATATATAAACAAGTGCATTTTTTTCTTTAACTGTGATTCTGTGAGTATCTCGCAGTGGGTGTGAGTGTAGTATAGTAGTGTAGTGTGTATTTTAATTTTTTTTGATTTTTTATTTAATCTGCTGCTCACTCCTGACTCCTCCGCGTTTTCAAGTCATTATTGTAGCGCCACCCGCCGCCCTCTTCGTCGGGCAGCTTGGTGAAGAGTCGCGTCTGGTAGACGATATTATTCTCGAGTCGATATTTCGCATCGTCGCGCTGCTTCTGTTCAAGGCGCCGCTTGCCAACGGTTGCCTTTTCGATGTCGTTGATTTTTAAATTCTAAAAAATATTTTTAAAAATATTTGAAAATATTTAAAATAAAACCTCCGTGACATCCTTCCACAGTCGTCGCGATTCGGTCGGCTCCTGTTGCGATAAAACCTTGACCATTTTATTCTTCGTGTCAATCGTCCTCGTATCAACGAATTCATTCGGGCCCTCCTTCTCCATCGTCCAGTGGTACTCGGCGTTCCAGTTGCCCTCGAACTCGGCAAACGGTTTCGATGCCTTTTTAAAATTAATTTAAAATATTTGGATTTTTTCTGAACTTACATTAG
>SCLD01090860.1:0-35656 GCA_004367895.1 Oikopleura longicauda | reverse complement strand
GAACGTCCTGAAGAGGGCAGAATTCATAAATAAAGGAGCCTTGTTAGGATTGGTTCCAAAATCACCAAAGCAGTAATTCATTACACATTTCAATTTCGGATTATTGGTGATACTATCCAGGAATTCGCGAGTATTTTGAGTCAGCTGATAATTATCAAAAATACGGTCATGAAGACCAAGCTTGATCAGAAAATTGAGCAATGGGCGTGGCAATACTTTATACATTCCGAGGGCTTATTAGATTTCATATGTATTAGTGAGTTAATACATAATTTGGTTGAAAATAGTTATGAAAACCTAACTAAAGAAGATTTTGAGCAACCAAAAATCGTTTCAATGAATTTATCAATGGCCTCGTGTTCTTCTGGAAATTCTTTTTTCAACATAGCTTCAAGAGTATCCCACTTTTGACCATCTTTAACTCTTCGTTTTTCGATTGGATACGCGTTTATTTCACCTGATGAATTGTTTCGGAGCTTAGATTGAGTTGAAAAATTACAATAAATATATTCTAACTACTAGTAGAAAAATAAACTGTAACTCACTGGTATTCTAAACCTTTGAACGGGCCTTCTAAAAGGTTTAAAAAGCTTACTACTATAGCATTCAATTAAGGTTGAAGCTTTTGCTATTACGAACAACAATAACAAATATTCTATGATATGGTATAAATAATCAACGTTGACGAGTATATACTGTTTAAGTGCGTACTTTTTTAGTTCTTTTTGATCAGAAGAAAATACATAAAAGGTAATTATTATTCGGCCCAGATTTTTACTAAAAGAATTTACTAATACTTTTCAATATGCTGCATATTTTCAACTCTGACTTAACAATATCATAAACATCGTCCATCGTTTCCCATTTGAGTTTTCCGTCAGTCAGGAATTTTAATACTCTACCAGTTGATTTAGATGATTCGTGCGAAATACTTTCACCAACATAGTGCACACCAGTATCCCATTCATAACCATTTTCTTCCCAAGTATGAGTGCAACCACCCACAATATAATGCCTTTCTAATACGAGAACTTTTAAACCAGCACGTGACATCATGTTTGCTGCAACCAGACCAGAACCACCTTTGTATTGTTTAAAAGTATATTTTTTCACTCTGTAGAGAATTTTTTAAACGGAAACGGTTCCTGAACCAATAACAATAACGTCCCAAACTTCATTAATAGCCATTACCGGTTTGAAATCAGTCTCCAAGATTTGCTTTTTCGTCATTCCAGCATCGAGAATTCTTCTGTCCAACCATGGAGCAGGATATTTTTGTCTTTTGAAGTATTTCTTTGTGAGGTTTTAACTTTTAACGCCCTAAATGGTCCCGAATAACCTTTTGATTGATCTTGATTGGCTTTTTGTAAGTGTTCATGAACCTATCCCATAGGGTGACAATGACCACAAAACTACCCACAGCGACTGTAGACCTTGGATATTCTTTCATTAACTTTATAACTTTATCACTACCAGGTGGCAGTAGACCACCATATTGTGACATTTTCGCCACAATTGTTGCCAAGTCCATTCTCTAATTTCTGATTTTTGAACCAAAGTTAATAATTACGAGAAGTGGGTTCTAAGGTCGACAAACGACCCTGCTTACTGAAGATGACTCATTATTCGATATCATGAGTCACTTCGGTTAATCGTCAGTCATTTTCGGATCATCAATAATTCCATTCTGAATGAATCCAGAGAAAAACATCTGAAAAGAAATGAAAAAGTTTTTCAACAAACTAAAGGAATGGCTACACCATTGACAGACGATTTTCATTTGACCTCCTCTGAGAACTTTCTCAATTTTTACTCTTGAGCTTTAGTTAACTTCATTTTTCAATAAATAAGTTAATAATTCATAATATTTTACAATTTTACATAGACCTTTACATGTAAACTTTCGAGAATGGTCATTCGATGATCGTAAAGATAAATCGCTTCATACCTAGATTGTTCAAAATGAGGCTTTTCTGAGAGATCGTTATAATTTAATCACGAGATGTCGGTTATTACTGTAGTACCTTAAGTTTTTATTACCCAGTTCATGGCTATGTCATCAAAACAATTTGTCTGCCTTTAAAATATAGTAAGAATTAGAGAAAGTATGTTATTTCTGAAATGCTGTAGCCGAAAAAAGTCGGATTATAAGTTCAAGAAGGCTGGACCGGGGCAAAAACTTGGCGAAGAATCACAACCATCTCGTCACACTGGCCGTCAGCCTGGTCAGTCAATAACTAATTGACAATAAGTAATAATGAATAAATGAAAATTACAAAATGATTTTAGTTCAACAACCACGTCAACACGGCCTATCAGCAGAGCAGGCCCAGGCCGCTGCCGCAGCCTTAGAACGTATTGAACGCGGTAACAAAAAATCACAACCTACCTCTGCTGTTGAACGACGTGCCAGACAAGAACTTCAAAATGAAAAGAATGCTAAAAGTGAAGCTGATCTTATTCGAAGTCTTCAACCAGCCGAAAGTGTAAATCTAGAATCTGCTCCAGTTTTGTCTGTTCAAGGAGTTTATTACGAATGTCCAATTTCAAGTGAAATAGTGCCAAAAGTAGATTATTACAATCATTTGGAAGCACAATTGAATAGTCTCAAAGCCGATTCGCCCGTGGAAACCGCCATTCTAAAAATCAACTGCCTAAATAAAAATAAAGGTAACAAGCTAAATATATTTTAAACACCCCTTTTCAACAATTCTGAAATCCGGATAAATTGAGCCTGCCCTTGGACTTTTATTATATTGAAATTTTAGAAATGAGAGAGGGAGCTATCACAATTTTGAAAAAATACTTGGATAACATATCGAAAAACCCAACCGAAGAAAAATTCCGAAAAATCAAAAAGGCGAATAAAGCATTTACTTCAAAAGTGGCTTCCCAAAAAGGTACCATTGACTTCTTAGAGGCTATTGGATGGATCGAAACTGATTTGGATGGCGAAGAATATTATATTTATGCTGGCGAGGACTCTGCTATAAATGAAGCTATCATGGCATTGAGCGAAGAAAACGATGTTCCAAGACCTACTTTATTTCGCAATCCAAAGCATTTAACACCGACAGAAGGCCTTCAAAGAATAAATCTTCCAACAGACTTCTTCAAATTATCCACAGATGAAATAAAGGCAATGGCCAAAGATGCAAATCTTCAATCTCAACAAAATCAAATGTTAATGACCTCCGCAATGAGGGAAAATGCCGCGATGAAGGAAAAAAGACAGTACTCATATTGTCTTATACGAATACGTTTTCCCGATTCATCCTTTCTCGAGGTAAATTAGCTCAAGATATTTTATAAAGAGCAACCAATTATTTTAGGGAACTTTCAATGTATACGAGAAATCACGCGAAGTAATTGATTTTGTTCGCTCACATTTGAGTGAAAATATCAGCTGGATTCCATTTCAAATTCGAACAGCAGATAAATTAGTTTTATCAGCTGACACAGAAGATTTATTGGGAAAGACATTAACGGAACTGAAGCTTGTTCCTGCGGCAACAGTTCATTTTCATTTATCTGAAGATATTCAATCACAAATATCTGGTCCGATTCTTTCCAAAATTGAAAATCCTGTTGCCTGATGTTCATTTATTTCTTCAACAATCATGTTTATTACTTACATAACACCGAAAAACTGATTAACACTGTTTTTCGGTGACCGACTTTCCTAGGGATTATGTTTACCTTTGGTTTGTCGCTAGCCCAGCACCTACCTTGTTCATATCAGCAACTGTTTCATGGCCAAGAATCTTGTCACAAGATATTGGTATCTTGTTCTAAACGATTTGAAAAAGTTCTCTTGTTATAAATTAATGTTCCAATGCAATTTCAATAAATCTTTAGAAATTCAAAGCTCACATATTTTGTTTCATTCGATGTAACGTTTTTCCTTACCTTTTCCGTAGAACAAAGGTATTCTGGTTGAATGTTTTTCGCGTCGGAGAGAAGCGTACTCCGTCTATGATTATGAAAGCTGAATTAAATCTCACATGAACTACCCTTTAATTACTTGAAAATCTTTGATACCATAAATGCTCACTTATGGTGAGTCGGAACAGTTGTAGAAACTGAAATACTCCCGTGACCACCGACTCGTTTACGATATTCAACGATTTATTGGTTTGACCCTGAGTTTATTTAATGCTTTGCAAACGATTCAACGATTTTTGTCATTAAAACTTTCAAAATTTTTAGGAAAACTTTTAAGAAATTTTTTAAATGACAAGAGTTTCACCAGAACCACAAGAGAATGAGATTGATCATATAGTATCAAACATTCATAATCTAGAAGATGATGAGAGTTTCGTTGAATCAGACTCCAAATCTGAAGTTGATCTTGAAGCTAATTCATCAAAAAAAGAGTCACCAATTCAGGAATCAACAGATCAGGGGAAGGATTCCGAAAAAGAAGCATTAAATGAAGCGAAAAATTCAGGAGTGGATTGATTTTTGATAATATTTTTGAGAATATTTTTGAGAATTTGCTTTCAAACTCTAAAAAGAATGTCAAAATGACGATTTTAAATCAAGGAGGAGTTGTTGCAGTTGCTTTTGGTTAACTATCATAATAGTTTTGATTTTCGGTTTGGCAGTGTTGGTTCCAATTTTGGTTGTAAAAGTTATGAACGAAGATGATAGAGTTACCAGTCTTGAGAATGAACTTGACGTGTTAAGAAATAAACATGAACACAACCAACATGTCCTTGAAAGTCTTGAAGAAAATGTGAATCCAGTGCTTGCTAACGCCAGTTGTCATGAAATATCTCATGAATATAAAAATGCTCAAAATGGAACATACATGATTCAACCATATCTCGGCATGAAACCATTTCCAATTCGGTGTGAATTTGTCAAGAATAAAGCCTTTTCGATCGTCGGTTATAAATCCACTAATCCTAGTGGACTCACTGCGACTGAGGAGCGACCTGGTTGTAGTGAACCCGGTTGTTTTGTAGATGAAATAACATATCATGTAACTATGGATCAAATTGAAGCTCTTATCTCAATTTCAGAAGAATGTGAACAAACAGTTAGGCACAACTGTACATTTAATATGCTCACGGATTACTCCTGGTGGAATGGACGAAACGGAGAGAAAATAACTTATTGGCACGGTGATAAAGACGAAAATGATACGGGCAGGGGTTGACCGATAGATAACCATTATAATTTATAAACATGAGTGGTACTAACCTTTCCAAGGCTGCAAATGTGGTGAGACCAAATCGTGTGCCTCGTGAGTAGTAATTTAAAATAAATACACACCAGCATCCGAAATTCAGATTCCGAATGAATAATTATAAAAACAGTGAGATAGTCTCAACTTTTAAGGGTACATTTTCAAGATAATCTCTGCAATTGTGATGATCATGGCGTTTCTAATATTGATAATGGTGTACTCAAATCAATGCGTAATTTACCAGTGACACAATTGAATTATGGAGATGGCAATCAAACCCATTCATTTATCCATTATGAATTGGGAAATCTCACTTGTAGTGGCAAAAGCTATCTTTATCCGTCAGAAATAAGCAATACCGATTTCAGTTTTAAGGCAACCATCTCCAAAGGGTAATTCACATAAAATATTTTCAACATAATTTTGAAAAATCATTTTAATTTTGATCTCAGCAAAGTGATTGATGATGGTAATCTTATATTTGATGAACTGATGTACGATGAAAGCAGGGGCCACTACACTCAAAAAGATGGAACTTTCACAAGTCCACTTGATGGATTTTATCAGTTTGAGTTGAATTTAGTTTCACTCACAGAAGCTTACACTATAGAAATTTATTTAAATGATTTCATTGGATGGTGTTAACAGAGTAGCGAAATATAAATTTACAATTGTGGACTTAAATCTTCAGCATATATCATAAAGGATATAAATTATGCGCCAGATTAAACAGTATATTTCTACGCTTTAACACGTATCAAAGTATCTCAAATATACGGCAATGGACAATTTGCTGGTACAAACACACAGCGATCAAGCAGTCATTTATTCGAATTGAAAATGAACCGTTTGGATAAGGTTCAACTAAAATCTATTGGCTTCAAGAATGATCAAGCGCCTTGCTTTGAAAATCAAATGACGTGTTCCAGTTTCAGCGGTAAACTACGGAAGAGTTTTTAATATTTTGACTTTATATTAAATGTTTTTTAAACACAACCTTTGACTTGACGATATTTCATCGGGTTTTCTTCAATCGTTTTCAAGTATTTGTTTGGCTTTATCTGCGTGGCTTTGATTTATAGAACATGTGGCCTCACTTTGCACACACTGTGGTCTCACAAGTTTGATGACGCGTTTTATTATACGAATATATATAGGGTGCATGATGAGGTGTTAAAATTACGAGTCAAAATTAATCATTACCTGGTATGGGGGGCTCAGGATATTCAAAGTCATCGCATTGTACTTCACCAGTTAACGAACTACTATCAAGCTTAATTTCTAGTTGATGTTCGCCATATGCCATATTCATTCTCCATCTTGATCCAATACCCTGGTCGTTTCTGAATTCGTCACTGCACCATTCTTGATTTCTTTCGGCAGCACCATCACGAAGAGGCGTTTCGCAATAAGGGCTATTTAAGTTCCATCCCGGATCATCTGAATATTGGTACGTCTGCCAAAGAGATTGATCTGGTTCGTTTCCATCTCGCTCGACAATAGTTCCACCTTTAGTACGATCTTCGGATTGAATCATCTTAATATGAACCCATCCTCGTGTCGTGTCGTGCCAATACGAATCATTTTCAGCCAAGTTTAACTCTTCGAAACTCGTTGCAACAGTATGTTCACTGGTGAAACCTTGTCCAACAATATCATTCTTGTAATTAAATCGCATCGGATTTATTTCATTTACGGTAGTTGTCTTTCCAACACACAAAGACATGCGATACCAAGAATTGAATTCAGAATCATTCAATTCAAATACCATATGAGCTTCATTTGGATTAAAATTACACATAAAGCTCGATTATGTTCCAAAAATTGTGAACCAAAATGCAATTTTATTTCCATTCCTGGTGGCATGCTTGACTTGAACTCCATTTTATGGGTCTTAAAGGCTTCGAGATTAGTAAAAATAAAATTATCCAATGTTTTTGATGCACTTAAAATTCAAGTAAGATTGCTTGGCTCGGAAAACCATTTGTGAATATTAGACAAACCTTAGATATCGCATCGGAGATCCTTCATTAAGTTCACAATTTCCAGCCTCACATAAAGTAGTAACCAAAAACTGGCGACCATTATTGGCATCAATGGTTCCTTGTTCATAGGTTCGTAATGTGAAACTGCCATAAGGTGTTGTAATTGGACATACTTTAATTCCAGGTGCTCCAACTCCAACTTCTTCTCCACCAGCGATGAAACGACAATTTGTGTTAATATTTAGTTGCTTCGGCGGTAAAACATATGCTGGTTGACCATTTGTCCATATTCCATCAATATCAGTATAACCTGTGGTCAATTCACCATCAGTTTCTGACCTAAAATGAAAGATTAGGGAAATACCAAACATTTCTATGCTGGCAATCTATCAGCACTCTTTTCTCTATTTCACCTGATTTTGTTAGCAGCAGTTGTTCCCATTGTATCTCCATAAGATGTCCAAATTGTATAATCGTCCCCATTTTCTTCAGTGCTTTCCGTGTAGGAGTTTTGAAAATAATTATCAACATTGACATATTTGATGTCTCTCAGGGCAAAAGCTTTTGGTATTAATCCGAATTTATGATTGAAATGGGCTCCTAATGCATGTCTCCGGGCACCCGCATCATTTTTAGCTGGATAGTCCATAAATGTTATATTTTGGACCATCGTTGGTATAAATGAATCGTAAATACTCATTCCCTTTATTGGTTAAAGTGAATAATACGTTGAGTTTCAACTTAACCATCAATGATGGTCCATCATGTAATATGATTCAAATGTTATCAACTGTGTCTAATGTGAGCACTAAAACCGACCCTGAATCGGGTACCACTGGTCTCGCCCATGTTGCCTATAAACATCATCATCGTCGGTTTTGTACCAGTAAATAAGTCTTCTGACTAGAATGTCTGTCATTGGTCGCTCGTTTACCAGATCAACAACGCCATCACGTGAGTCACCACATACTCGGGGTGTTGCCAAGTCCAAACTGTCTACATTATTGACATTCTGATCGTGAGTACAAAGTTTGTGTCCGGTATTGGGAGTAAATCCGACAAAATGGGAATTTTTGAATGATTTTGTAGCACCGGGTACTGGGGCAGTTCCTTTATGAACCCATCCACGTGTATTATCAGAGAAATGACAATTCAAAAGATGAATTGAGGCACCACGTGACCAGTTTTTCTCATTTGTATGGTGAATATTAAGGCCGTTAAATTCCAAATCGGCCCAATTAGACATCGGATCAGCCCAAAGATTTGGTCTATCATCATTTGCAGCTTCATCTTTTGTTCGATGATCTTCATTCATTGATTTGAATCTTACACCAAACTCATTTCCGATTGAAAACTGCGCAACTGGAAATTCTGGAGTTGGTGGTTCATCCTAAAATAAAGTTTGAGAAAGGTCTAGTCGAAACTATAAATGATTCCTACCATAATGGATTCATCAATAGCAAAACCGCGTGATGTACAACAAGCTTTATTATTTATCCATTCACGTTTGCCACTCTCAGCATGGATGGGCAAGGCATCATATTGATAATCATATGCTTTGAATGAGATTTTACATAATTTATGTAACATAAAGGATTCAAGAAAAATTCATCACATACTTTATCATCCTAATGACAAAAACTCGATCCTGTATGCGTGAAAAGCCAGTATCCGGCATTTCCCCCAACAGCAACGTTGTCATGAACATGATTGTGAATATTGGCAAACCAGAAAACCGATAATCCTTCACAATGATCACCCGCAGCGTAGTCCGTGTAGCCATAACCGTCACCAGTCGTTCCACAAATTGAGTTTGATCGCTCAGATGGGAGAATAATCCCTGGTTTAACAAGAATACCAAGATTACCAATAAAACTATTGTAACTTTCAAAACCATCTTCTAAGAAAAATCCATGACCAAAAGTGTTATAACCAACGGTATTTGAAATCGTTGCTTCGTGAGTACCGTGAATAGTCGCCCAACGACTGAAGGCGTCATGAATACTGAGAGAATCAATTGAACTTGGATCGTCATATCCACCACGAGTTCCGGCATATCCCGCATGATGCCAATGAAATGGATAGCGACCGACTCGTGGTTGACCCGCATTGAAAATCTCGATATGACTCAAATGAACATTTTTAAATCCAGAAGTAACGATGGAGTGTGCGCCATGATAATCTTGTTCTCCACCATTGATATCATTATAATAAGAGCAATAGTTGTTATCAGCATTTGGAGAATTCGCATTAGTCTGCTCGCGAGTTCGAACGTATCGACAAACATTATCTTGGTTCATTTCACCATAAAATCTAATATTCCTAGATAACAATCCAACTTCAGCACGTTGATCAGCTCCAGATCGAGTATCGATACGACCCCAATGAGTGTTTGTTGGTGTTCGATCGACCTGTATTTGATTACTCGAACATGCTAAAGAGTAGAAATGAATATGCTTTGCTATAATTGAAACTGGGTATAAAACCTTGACATTCAACGATGGTAAAAACTTCAGATTCTCGTGAATCAAAATGAGTCGCAGCTACAACAATTTGATCACCAACTTCCCAGCTGCTTACATCCGCTTCAAGATCGAGAATTGGAACTCCGCCAGCGTCAGGTCCAGAATAATTAACCGTTTGACTAAATACGAAAGTTATATAACGTTTTTCTAATATAGAAATTGTAAACAATTTTTTTTTACCTGAAAGAATTTTGAAATCTTGTAGGCATTTGATCCCAACCACCTGCATCCATTGCTGCTTGAGTTTCAGCTAATGTTGGTGTTGTATCAAATGCCCAATTATTATTTATTTCAGCTTGAAATTGAAATCCAGATTTCATACCACCGAGATCAATAGGACCAACAGTACCCTTGAGTCCATTATGAATCAAGTCATTTTGAGGGCTGATTGAAATAAAGCTTGTTTGACCAGATGTGTTCCAAAGTCCGGCAATTTGAGAATATTTACGACTTGATTCGGTTGCGAGAATACCATCTAAGGTCGGTTCATCAAAACCAAGTCCGACAAAAAATGTTTTTGCCTCTGCATTTAATTCAAACAAGAAATCCTAAAATTATATTACAGATATTACTGATGTGTGCGATGATTCGAGGCGCTATAAAGACTCGAAAGTGATAGTATTCAACGATTAAGACTAACCTGAGTGAATAATAATATTTCGTCGCTTTGAAGCCCATTAACAACCATTTGAATATCAGCAAAAGATTCGCCGCTATTGACAGTATAAACATTTTTTAGATCGCCTTCGGCGCTACGATGGATTTTCAACACAGTATATAATGTAGCTGTCTGTAAGGAAGAAAGGCTTCCTTTACATATAAAGATTACACAATTATAATTGTGTAGGAGTGACACATTAGAGTGGAACATCTCTAATTGTACATTCAAAATCATATGAAAGTTTTCCACTCTAATGTAGCAAGTTCAAGACAGATGGTCCACTCTAATGTGTCATCTCCCTTTATCATCTTTAACGGAATAAAATATCATATTCGCTGAAATGGCGCTCTCTACACTCTAGGACCACTTTGTTTTAGGACAATTTTACACCGCCCACGCCTATTTTGAATGTAAACAATAGAGAAGATGAGGATCTCATCTGACCCAACAATTTGGTTGCATAATATTTTATTCCGTTAGATATGTTATATTAATTATATTCGACTACAAGATCTTTCTTGCAAAACGATGAAAACTCTCCTAAGAAGATGAAAAATAAGACGGTTACCAAGAATATTGTCGCTTACATTAACATGTTTGGTTTGTTTCCATTTTAATTCTTCAGCTGGGACGTTATTTCTGAAAATATGCTCATTCAGTCTAGTCCATGGAAGTTTTTCTTTTCCATGCATCTCCCAAACACCGCCATCATGTGTCCATATATATTTGACACCAGCTTGTGAGCTAGTTGTCATGTCATTTTCTTCTCCATATAAGACAATATCAGCTTGGCCTTGGTATCGACATGATCTAGAACCGATCCATAATTCACCATCATTCTTAATTTCAATCGACTTTGCTCTCAAAGTGATTTTATCGCCGTTAACTCCATTGTCTTTGAAAATAAGCTTTCCCCCATTTTGGATAATCAAACCTTCGCCAGCAAGATCAACATCATGATCAAGCACAATCGTTTTCCCTTCCAAACTTAAAAATCCGGATACTGATTGGTCCAAATCCCATGCTACAGCGCCGGAAACTGCATCTGGGCACTCGCCCGTTTGATCGAACAGATTCTGCGTTCTTGCCATTTGCATATTCTTTTACTATTTTCAAAGCAAGTTGCTTGAGTTAATCAGAGAATGATTTTCGAACCTCACTTTGAAAATGTGCCTGCGTATGACGATGGCCATGATGACGTAAAGTTCGTTTATTCTCGTCTCTGGTCTTTTTGCTAGTTGAAATAATTGATCGAATAACTTTTTCGATCAAAGTAAAGAAATTTCGAACTAGCCCTTGAAATTAAATTGATCTCTTTTATAGATTCTGAAATCCTCATCTAAACCATGACCCATTCCATACCAACCCATTTCATCACGAAGTTTAGGATAAAGAGCTTCGAATTCTTCAAAAGATAAATTGTCATGTTGCTTTGATTATTTCATGTTTATCCTTGATTCATAAGCTACCAAAAATGAGGATTTTGGATGCTGTAAGTCGTGAAAAAGTTTTCTGCATGAAATTTTCCTGTAAAAAATAGTTTGGTACAGTAGGTTCTCTTTCGATTTTTTGAGCAATCAAACTACGAACTAATAACGATGTCACCAACTTCATTTCACAATGTGACTGATTTATAAAAAAAAGTCCGTGACTGACAACTGATGAATTTTCAATCTGTCAAAATTCCGCTATTTGACCGCCTGTCGCATTAAAAAAATAAATTCATTTTGTTTTTTCAGGCTAACCTTTCTCACTAAAGTCCAAAATGAATTATCAATCCAAGCAAATGATAAGAATATTCTATTTTAAAAGTCATTATCCAGTAAGAAGAAACATGGTGTCCCAAACAATAATCCTGGCATGGACCACCATGCCACATAGTAGTATCATTAATTTAAACGCGTTTTCAGCATGTATACACAACTCTAGAATCTGGCGCTCTGGAACAAATCAATATCTTTTTTTGAAATCAGCATACTAGAATTAGTCTAGAAATGATTTGAAAAGTTTTGAACAATTACTGGGAAACCTTTAAAATACTCAAACTGTTTGAATCAAACACGGGTTGAAGACTTGAACTTCAAGTCGCTCTCATTCATAGCCTCTAAGACTTACAGTATAACTTCAAACTTCATCCCTTATCAAGAATGACTGACTTTTGCCAAAAAGCTTTGAATGGGTACTTATCGAATGAGAAAGTGAAACTTAACCTTGATAAGCCTTATTGTTCTTTTTTAAATTCTATGGAGTAAAGTCCATTATTATATAAAGTTTCGGTTGAAGAAATCCGAACAATAATTTAAAAATCTCTGCGTAATTACGCTCATGAATACGATTTGAAATCTCGTCTAGTCAACTGTACAAGGCCACACTTTGTGCCCAAACGATGGTCAATTGAAAATCAATTTCCTGGATTTTACCAAAAATTTTGAATTTTTGACTATCGAAGTGTTCCAAAGGCGTGTTTTCGGGCTAAATTTGAATCAAGTCCCGATAGAACTTGGAAATAAGACAGAAAATACTGGATTCATTGAAATGACCTATTTTAGAAAACGGTTTTTTTTAGATTCGAGACTAAACAGATTTTTACAGTTTCTTATGTTTTAGAAAATCCTGATAAATTAAATGCATAAAGCTATGAAAAGAAATGATTTTACGGATTATGTGTTGGTCACAGTTGACGGTACCGATCTATTGTGAATATAATCCCAGGGAATCATCTTTGAACCAGAAATATCTCCTCCTCTTCTTTAACCACCAGCCAAGCACAGAATAAAATAAAAAAACGATACTAAACGAAATATAAACACGCCATAAAATTATATATTAATATATACACATAAAATGGCATCAACAGAGGCACTCGTTAAATCTATAAAGTTCAATAAAGATATTAAACTCACCGAACTAAAGATACACAGACCAGATCGACAGATAATAAGTAAGTACATTTTCGATAATCTTCAGAAAAATTTGAAATTTTAAATGAGAATTAATATAACATTCAAATAATGCAATAAACTCTGATTTAGAGTGCAACATTTTTCGTTTATCAAGTTAAATTCCACCATGGGCCATGATCCATAGGCATGCCGCAAGTACTGCTGGTATAAATATTTTTTATAATAAGTAACATTTGATGTTTATTGGAGGAAATGGACCATTATATTTCTGAAACTGTCAGTGCAGTTGAAATAAAGAAGAAGTTAAGTTATGGCGCTATCATTTCTATTGACCAATCAACGAACTTTTATTTAAAATGGGAGTCCTCGCTGAAGCACATGGGAGCTCCTATGGGACAGTGATCAATTTTTGTATTTGTGTTTTGTATTAGTGGTACAGAATTACCTCAATTTAAAGTTTATGAAAATTGGATTAATATAATTCTTCAGTTGAGTGGATTTTGAATTAAAGCCCATTTCCGTATGATCAAAATAATATGAGTGTAACATACAATATTATAAGGGACTGCCTAGGAAATGTCTATTGACGTTTTCATGGTTACTTTTGGCTTCAAAATTTGGTTATGGGCCATTCATATTAATAACGTAACGCTATGCATAGATTGACCCGGGTACAGAAATGTTTTGTAACGGATGGGAGGGAGATTCTTTTAAAAGCATGGGTGGTGCAGAATTTTTCGACTTAATTTTTTCATTCAACTAGCTGGGTAGGCAAATATTTCGTCAAAGCTAATTCACTGATCTCGGTAGTTTCCGATGTATTTTTGCAGATATATATAAGTTGTGCTTCCGTTTTAGGGATGGGTGAAATCATATTTTAGTGGTGCTGCATGTTACATGAATCATGTATGACAGGTTTGGGACCAAAACATCATTGAAAAAGGTTTAAAGTTTAAACTACAGCCCGATAATAAGTCTTTCACTTTAATAAGATTTAGCTCATACAGAAAGAACAAAATATCTCAAATTCGATGAAGCAGGAAAGCTCTTGGTCCGATTTAATTCGCAAATTATAGAAAAACGTACCAAGCTGATATTTTAATAATTCTATGGCTAGATCTATGACCATTTACCAGAGCGATCGAGTGATCCTGTAAGCTAGAACGGTCGATTTCTTAACTAACGAGTCACACGTAAATTATGGTGGCTTAACGATACAAAATTTTGTTGACAGAATCTTTAGATAGGGAAACTGGTGACTTGTCAACCTTTTATCAAATTTTGATATTATTATTATTTTTGTAAGTTTCGTAGAAAGCAAAATATTTATTTGAATATTATGATAAGACAGTATGCTGAGAATGACCTTGGAAGATCATAAAGAAAACAAAAAGTATATTGCCGTGATAAAAATTCGAGATTATAATTACGACTAAACTAATAAAATTCAAAGGATAGAAACTAAAAAACATTTCATTACATATAAAACCATTTTACAGAGAGTCTTGATTGAAAATTCACTCCCTCTAGAAGACTTAAGAGCTACTGAAAGATGATTGGCTTAGGGACCATGACACCCACGCTATTACAGGTTAGATAATTGGTGGCGCTAAAAAGCAATTTTGAAAATTAAAAAAATATTATTTACCGTTAGAACGTAAGATATGTTCTAAACGTCAGAATATTGACATGTTACGCCACGTATTCTGTCACGTGAATTCGTGACGAAGACTTTTTTCGACTCGTCGAAGTCGTAAATCTGTTTTGAGATTCGAGTCGAGTCGTAAAAAGTTTTCAGCTGGGCGGAGAGACTTTTACGACCAAGAGCGGATCGTAAATATAATTATTTCAAAGAAGTCGAACTTGACTTTTTCAAATACGGTGTTGAGCCAATTAAATGGCATTTAGGGACACTATTGGTACCAAAGAGGTCAATTATCTAACTTACCGGTCCTTACAGATATATGACAGGCCCAAAAACGAATCCGGGTGGCATTATTATTCTTTGGCCACCTGCAATTCCCCTCCTAAAATTTTTTGCCATTTCAATTCAAATAACAGGTTGTCGATACGTCCTGGCTGGTCTATTTTTGTGTCAAATTCATTTGATATACATTGTATAATGAAAGTCTACCAAAAATTATGGTGTATTCAGAGTCGTCGATCCATGCCAGAGTTGTGTACAATATTTTTTCATTCATAATCAGTCATAATAAGAGCCATAATGATTTTCATTTGGTCGTGAATAAGGAGGAAATAGGTTGTTTATACCCCCAATGAAATAATGATTTAATTAAGGGTTAATTAATGGTCGAATAGGGGTTAAATGAAAGATCTTATGAGGATAGGGTCCTGTCTCTTAGGTTATTATTCTGAGATTTTTTTCTAAAGCGTAATTTCACTCCAATAAAATTCACCACCCCTGAATTCTCAGACCACTATTACAAAAAATTAATTGGAGGCCATATACCGTCCCGTTACCGTTCAAAATACAATTTTGTTTCTAAAAAGAGTGTGGGTGGAGTATGAATCTAACTGTAAAATATCTGTACCAAACTGTATACGTACACACGTGAGTTTTTTTTGCAGTATTTGAAAGATATTTATAAACGAATAAGAGGCCTGGAAAGTCTAACCAATGTAAATTTTTCGCATAGCCATGTAACCGCATAAGCACGAGAAACCACAATGGTTAAAATGATTATGTTGTGGCAAGAGAACCGCCAAGAGAAGAACCAAACTCAATCTCAGTATTATAATAGTATGCTTGTGTTATAATAGTATAAATTGTAGGTTATAAGAAGTTTAAATAGTTTCAACAAAGACAAAAATGAGTCTTTTATGCATTGGCTTATTGTTATAGCCAGAAAATAAATGCCATTTTCCCAAATTGAAAACGTCAAAGATTGACTCACGAAGGTCACTTATCCGATAGTCCACCGACAAGGACGTGAACGTGTTCTCAGAACTCTGGTAAATTATACGGTTTATGAAATATAAGCTAAAATGTTTCATTGAGTTCAAAGGAAGGTGATGGTTATTTTTTATAATGATTGATGAAATGATAATGATAGGCGTATAAGTACAAATTCAAAATCTTATTAGGTTCAAGGAGGAATACATCTAAGAATATTTATATCATAAAAAATATAAAAATGAAGATTTCAGATTTCAATCTGATATATATCCTCCAATTTGTGAGTCTTCAATTTCCGAATATTTCTCAGAATTATAAGTACTTCCTGGTAGATCTTAGCTTAATACTAAAGTTTCTCAGAAAACCAACCTTCTCATGATATTAACTAAAGACCCACATTGAGACCTAAACGATCACGTTTCGTTTCTTACAAATTTTTTGTCAACGAATATATTGGAAAGTGTGTTCCTCTGATAACTTTTAATCTGACTGTTAAACTTGAGTTAAATCCACTTTATATCTCATAAAAGTGATCAAAAGGATTCAGATTTTATGGTTTGTTAGAAAACAATAGTAAATATGGAATAATAAAATCCAAGTTCATTACAAAAAAGTCATAATAATATAACTTGAGTCCAGAGTAACTGTAAAACAAAAATTGGTTTAAAGAAAATGAAGCAGCATACATTTTAAATTCGTATTTCACGTTGTTTTTAAAGTCCGGAAAGCTGACTCAGGAATGAATATGTAACAAATTGCCTGACTCAATCCTTGATCATGCGTTATTAAGTCAACAAATGTTTCATAAACCTTTTCGTCGTAAAAATTTCGTAATTACGTAATATTTTACCCTAAGCGACCCCAAGACCGTCATATAGCTCTGAAAATTTTTCTGAGATTTTTTTCAATTTTCTCCGTATCTTTAGTTATGGTCTATATTGGTTGTTTTTAGTCGTTTCACGTAATTATTGGCCATCTATGACCAATTTTGACCGATTTTTCTAAAACTGTTTTTGGCCACTAGGTGACGCCAGATTTTCGCGCAGATTGTCGCGCCAGAATTTTGAAAGTCACAGATTCTTAGTTGGGCCAAGTTTAGTAGGTAACATAATATTAAATCTGATTGAATGTACTTATCCGTGCAGTGCCTTCGGCACTGCTATCCCTAACTAGAGTTAAGGTTCTAAATTTGTATCTTTTTTCATCATTTTTACACTCTAAGTGATAATTTGAATCAATTAAAAATCTAAACCTTCATATTCAAAATCGCAAAAAATCCGGAATTTAGCCTATTCATGATTTATCAAAAATACCATTATTAAACTTATTATAACTACAGTAATTCCTTATTTCTTAATTCAACCGCTATTTGGCAAATTAAGGTCAAAATTTGAAATAATTGAAATTAAATAATTCGCTAAATGATGACAAATGCTTCGAGTTCTTTTTTCCGATCGTTTTATAAAGATTGAAACTTCAAATCGATCTCAATTCAGTCCGACTCAAGCTATACCACTTAAGTCGGATTAGCAGAATACCCTGAATATTTTCATGAAGCGTTCACAACGTAAAGGGTATTCAATGAAAACTCAGATAATTTTGACAATTCCTTGGCGTTTTTGAGAAGTTCATTAGCTTTGTAAAATCCTTGGTACCAGATGTTACCAAAAACTCGTATTGTATGATATCCTTTCGATTCCTCTGATCTATTTCTATCGGCTTACAAAAACGTTTATAAAAATTAATTCAAATTAAGTAGCAGAAAATCTTTAATTCTCAAATATATACAGTTGTATTTATGTCTGAACTTGAGTTGGAAATCATAAAAGAAAACTTTCCGATTTTACAACTTCGAATTTATGATCAGAATCCAATCAATCTCATTCAATTGTGGGGAATCGTAAGTGTGCATAGTTAAGCAGTGCATTTTAAACCACAGTCATGTTTCGGTCAAAAAATTTGAACATAAGTTGGATATGGGTGGAATCTTGATCTAGAATAGAAGCCATCTTGAGGCTCTAGAAAGACTCCGAGATCTCTGGCGCCGCCCGCGTCCGTGGCCGTCAACCACCGACTTTTTACTTCTAGAGAGAAAGTATCATAAACAAAACTCGTAAACAGAAAATCGTAAAAAGACAATTCGTAAAATCAAAGTAGAGAATAATGGCATATATGCATACCCAGCATTATGAGCACGCAACACAAAGCATATTTCAAAGCTACCACACAGGTTAACACCATTTTATAACAGACAGTAGAGATTTATCAAAATTAAAAAAAATATGTAAACGAAGATTTTTTAAAAATGCACGATCTCAAACGGCTAAAAGACACACACTAGTTTTGCCTTTTCCAAATTTTGATTTTTTTCGTAAAATGACTCCGAAAATGACTCCGAATTTCAGGAGCACAGCATGTCTTACTTCACCCAAATGAATCTGGCGCAGAACAACATGTTCAAACATCAAATGTTTCCCAAATTCCTTCAATCAATACCACATTTCAATTTGAACAACCCGTTAGAATTTTACCAGTAAGTATGCTTTTATGACTAGACCGAACATATCTTCATTATAGGTTCTTCTTGTTCGCTTTAACTTCTGAAAATGAATACGATCTAAACCCATTTTCTTTCAGACAACTCATTTATATGGTACAGAACAGCGATATGTTGATTTACAGGCAGTACCGGGTGGTCCACCATCGAATTTGAATGAAGAGAATAGAGAACCGTCTCGTAATTCATCACCAAGAAATCCGGTCGAGTCTGGTACCGGAGGAAATGGAACTGACGCCCAAGGAGGTCGAGCATCAGCCGATATGGAGGTAAATTTTATAAATTATAGATTTGATAGATCTAGAGGAATAATCGGACATTTTGTCGGATATATCAGTCAAAAGGCTCATCCAAAATTAACAAAATGGGATTAAACAGACCAAAAATAGAATGCGACTTGTTTGATTTTCGCGTTATTCTAGTGTGATTGAGATCAAAGGCAATTACCGCCGTAATTACGATCCTAATTACTCCATTCCGTCTAGCGATGCATAAATTACCATGAATGAGTTGTCAGACTTTTGTATTTTACTAAAATGTCAAAAATAAAAATTATTTATTGACAAAACACACAGAATATTAATGTATTTCATTTCAGAGCCAATATGCAACTCATCTTCTTCCAGTCCCTCAAGTGACATATGGTGAACATTACACATTAGTACCTGGACCTGGAATCGTACCAAGCTGGACCGGAAGTTATACTCATGATGGACAGATAAGACAAGTTATACCTGACGATCACGTCTATTCAGTCAACTTGGCTCAAGGTAAATACAATTGACTAAACTAAACTAAGATGATATTTAAAATATCATTAAATATAATATTAAACTTAAATTCATTTTCAGATTATAAAGGCATAAAGACAAGTTCTTCACCACCACCAGAGACAAGTCAACCAAATTCGAATCCATCATCACTTAATATCGGTATAAAAAGTGAAAGTCCAGGGGATCAATCAGAACACAAGAATTTCAATGTCGCGGTAGCATCAGCGGATCCAATCCATGGGACCATTTCTGTCCGAACTTCAGAAAACTCGGGTCCGTTCACACCTACAACACCATCAATGATGTCGCAAAGGTCAATGGACGATTCACTTGATAATGATGATTCTCCCAGAGTAAGTGTAATTAAAATAATTAAAAATGCTCCAAATTGAGTCACTCAATACTTTGAACTAATGTTTTATTTGAAGGATGGCCCTCGACAACGTAAAAAACGAAGACCATACTCAAAATATCAAATTGCCGAACTCGAGGCTGAATTTGCCCGAACAGAGTTCGTCACACGCGAACAACGGTTGGAAATCTCCCATCGTCTCCAGCTTACCGATCGCCAAGTCAAAATCTGGTTCCAAAATCGACGAATGAAAAAGAAAAGATTGATTGTTCGCGATCGCTCTGGTCGCTATGAAGACGACGAAGATCGCGCCGAGGATGGATATTCACAAGGACACGCCAGCCCAGGAACCAATCAGGACCATTATCGACCAGCCAGTCAAGAAAATCAAATTGGACTCAGCCAATCCGATGCGGTAATAACAAGCGTTCAACCTGCAGTTATGACTGGTGGAAGTAAGTATATCATTCATATAGTCCATTATCAAATATATCATTCTAGAGGATATGATATTTTAGCATTTTTCGATCAAGACCGCAAATTTTGGGCGCCAAACTTTCAGGCCTGTGCCTAAAATACCAGTCTTGAATCCGATCGTAAAAATAAAGTCGTAAAACTAGTAATAAGGGACCTTTACAAATCACTTTTTGACATTTTACTTTATTCCTCTAGTACCCCACAACCAGAATTATTTCATTTTTATGCTGACACCTACGCTTTTAAGGTCAACCTAAGTCCTATAGCCTACATGATATAGGGTATTAGATCTTAACAATCTCCTTATATTATATTTAGATACGTACGAAACACCCCAAGCTGGTTACTCAGTTTATGTATTACCTCAACAAACGACCACTGGAGGCGTCATCCAAGAATCCTATATGGCTGCACCTACACAGTATTCAGCATCGCCAATGATGATTCGAACATCCACAAATCAGGGCGAAGGACAAGTCCATATAGATCCTAATGATCAAGAGATGGTTTATCATGAACAACCTCAAGAATATACCCATGAATATACTCATTATTCTAACCTACACAATATTCAATCTGCAAATGATCCTGACCAAAATTCGCAATCACCACATCAGATTCAAATGCAATATATCGAACAACCAATAGCGACTTCGACTGCAAATATCCTGAGTCATCATACACCTGTCACTTCGTCACAAGATTCGCCACAAGACCATTCAACAGTACCAGTGACATCACAACCATCAGCGCCATCTCCTCCTACGCATACAATGGCGGGAAGTCCAGTGATTAAAACAGAAACTGAAAATAACTCAACACCACCACCTAGTGGCGATAATGAAAATTAAACTTGCCATTATTTAATTCAACCTGCCTTTAAATCAATATTGTACGATTTTTCTGATTTTGAGGTTTTGACTGGTCAAAAAATTGGCCGTCAAACCGTGAATTACCGGACACCGGAACGGGCTTTTAAAAAGCCGGATCTGTAAAAAGGTTTTAAAATCATTTGTCTGTAAAAATACCACCATAATATAATATACCACATGACGTAAATTCGTAGTTATTCATACGGAAGCAATAATCATGCAATAAAAAGTTTGAAGGAAGTGAGCTTTGAACCCGTGACCAAATTCGTGGGAAACCATTTTAAACCAGCGAAACCTATTCTCCAAACGGACTCCGATCGAGAGTATAAGTCATATAGGATAAATATAAAACATTGTTAATTTTTGATAAAAAATGCACCAAAGACCATGTTTATGTTCCTTTCTGGCCACAAGATGACCGAAAGTTGAATCAAGGATTTTTTTTTGCTAAAAATCATGATTATTAATCTTTTGATATTCGATGTGTCATTCAACGGAGATAATCTGGGATCCGTTCTGAATTATGGACCAGGTGTTTCAGTTCGGGCCAGATTGGTCCTAAAACTAGACCGAATACAAACGACAGATAGGAATTTCTCACTGTATACTATCATTGAGGACCCACGTCGTCATTACATGAAACCTGAAGGCCCTGCAAACCGGTAACAAGACTTAAAAATCAGCTTGTTGGAAAAATCATTACTTTGTTCGTCATAATTTATGTTACGATTCGGTGTACCTTCTGCGCCAAGTAACTTTGTGCTAACTGAACAAGAGGTGTAAGTTACACCGTGTAACCAATTGAACATTTAAGGGTACCATCCTCAGCGTCTTTTTCTCGAAATTCGAGGTCTTTTTCAAAGTGTCCATAACCTCAACCTTCATAGTCCATAGTCTGGACTCCAGACGTTTTTAATTTTTTTTTAATTCCAGCGCTCTTTCTTATAATTTCTAAAGATGAATCACATTTGGTGACGTCATTGCATAGGAACATACAATGAGTAAAAATCGACGTTGGTTACACAAAGCGAAATAAAATTCTAGAACTGATTGATTTTTTTGCTGTTTTCGTTTTTAATTATTCGTCAGTAATCAAAAAAAGAGATTTAATAAATGACGAGCTGGGGCGTCCCGAACGAACAAGCGCCACTCTCAATTGGCGGTGATATTGGAATATTGACATCCAATGCCCTTCAAATATATTCACCGAATGGCGAGAGAAAAAATACGCTGAAATTATCAAATAAAGTGATATGCTCGTTCACAACTGGCCTTAAAACGAACAAATTCTGTCTTGTCACAGAAACCCCCGAAGGTAAGGAATCTCGTGAAGGTTTAAATTAACGAATCAAACAATATCATTATAAGGTATTGTCCTATCCGTATATAATGTCAATTTGGAGAAAATTGGCGAAATTAAAGATGTTGCAACCCTGAGTGTTCTTGGTGGTACTATCTCTGCTTGTGGAAATTATGTCACGCTTATTGCAGGTCTTCCAGATTATAAAGTCCGAGTATTTGAAGTTGAGACACAAAAACTGGTTGTGGAATGTGATTTCGAATGTGAGGCTGCACCAAAACTTAGGTAAATTCGATTATAATGTACGGTATACTCAGTAAAAATACATTTTTAGCTATTGTCCGCTAGACTGGCGAATGATTGCCATCCAAGAAAAGCAGTCTGTCACATTATTGACAGTTGAAACATTTGGAAATAACTCAACGGTTATGCTAGTCCGTAAAACCATAACGATTGGAGATCTTGAAGGTAAAGAATCGGACCAAATATCTAAACGAACAGAAAAGATTTGGTCAAATGATGTCGACGAACTCATCCTAAATTGTGAATCATCTGGTGATCATTTACTCTGCTTCACTTCCATTATTTGGCGAAAGAAACAACTTCTAGCATCTCGAAGCTCTGGCGATATATTCTCATTGCCCGAGGGAGAATTAGGCAGGTTTTCACAAGATACATAATATTTATTGATATTTTGTAAGATATTCAGAAGTAAAAACTAAAAAAAGTCTATGGAAATAATATTGAAATGAAGAATCTTATAAGCCTTCAAAACGAAATGATTATTCCTGAAGCAGGATCTGTTGAAGCCATGGGATCTGTAAATGATGATGATATTATATTTTGTGGTGCTAATGGGATAAGTGTAATCTCAAAAGAAGCCCAAAAGAAATCAGAATTACGAAAAACAAAAAACAAAAAGCACATACCAACTATTATTAAACTCGAGCTTAATTTTGACCAGGTAAAATGACCTCAACGATAATTTGATGACCCGAAATTGGGGTTCCCAATGATGACCCTCAAATTCAGAATCTAATAAACTTGGTCAAACTATCAAATTCAATATTTCTGATTCAATCCGAAAATGATAATTCACTTGAAAATGTTGTTATTGATATTCAAGCTGGTGAAGTGCTTTTTAAATATGACCAATGTACATTGCCTATAACTGCCGTTTGCCCAGCTAATGGTGGTGGTATACTCATCGCTAGAGAAGGTGGCGCGCTTGCTCTCCAAAATTCTGATGTTGAAATTGAAGCCAAAACGAAACTAGTCGATTCACTCGGTTCAGATGCGGGTGTAATTATCGATATTCAACAAGGCCCTCTTGACAATCTGTATTATGCTGGAACAGATAATGGATTTTTGGTCGCTCTAGAAATAGAAAAATCCCCAAATGGAACAGAAATAAAAATCATTGATGGTATCAGAATATTCAAAAGTGAATTGACTTTCCTTGCTATCGATCCTTATGGCAGAACAATGATTGCTGCGTCCAATCAAAATGACAAAGTATTGGCACTTAGTTGGCACAGTTCAAAAAATATTTTACCGACTGTCATTGGTTTCGTATCTGTGGATGGGGTGGTTCGATCACTATCTATAAGTTCTACATCCCCGACCGTTCCAATGCATGTTCTGGCTTCGATTTCAAAGGTACTAACATACAGTTGTTTAAGTAACATGCATGTAACTGTTTTTTAGAACTCCGAAGATCATATCGACGCCGCTGTCACATTTGAATTAACCCCAGAAATCATGAAAGGCAGTATTCATTGCTATTTGAATAATCTGAACGAGTTTGACCCCGAAAAAATCAAATCTGGATTTGCCCAATTACCTCCTCTTTCCACCATTTTCATGACTGCCTGTATATCTGGTCGTGTCACGTGTTTTGCATCATCGCCGGCTCAACGGTCAATACGTCAGATTGAATTTAACTTGGGTGAAAGTGATGCAAAAGAAGCTGATTTTAGTAGATCACTAAATAAAGTGAACTCGCATCATGTATCATTTGCTGTTCCCTTCCATGGTCTATGGGTTGCTTCTGTGTGCCGCTCTGGTTTACTTCAAATCACAAGGTACATGATAATCAAATGATAATCAAATTAATAGTAAAGTTTATGCTTAATTTAGAAATATAAATGAGAAGATTTCGATTCCGTCAACTGATACTCAATATGAAATGAAGTTCAATATCACTGGTGATCAGCTGGTTATTCATTCAAGAGATTTTGTTGAAGTTATCCAGTTGCAAGTTAAAAAGGAGACACAGGTAAGTTTATGTTTATTGGTGTCCCTGTCGTTTTTGACCTGTTTCGCAAATGGTGGACATTAAAAATTTTATTTAGACGAGAGTGAAAGAATTCATGGCGAGCCGTCAAGCCCAAATAAGAGGATCCTTTAACCCTCTTGAAAAATACGATCGCGTGGCGAATGTTGATCTTCGCTCCGATGATCCCGAATGGTTTGATCGTCAACTCGATGAAGCTATCAGTATCGAAAATCAAAGATATAAACCTTTTAAAGATGAAATCACCACCGAATTAGACGATTTGAGAGGAATTGTTTCAGAAATGCTTGATATCAACAAACAGGCCATTGACTTAGGTAAGCTTTCCACAAAATGTCCACAGTTCAATTTATAGGGACCTGGGACCCAATACATAAACTTGAAAACCTTTTTCAGAAAAACTTGACAACCAAGAATTCAATCTTGATTTGGAAGCAGCAGAAAAATTCAAAATCAAAGAAACTGATATGATACACACAATACAGTCAAAAGTAGAATCACAAAAGAAAGCTTGTGCTGATAATGCTTCAAAAATCACTCAAAAATATTGGAAATCGCTTGAAGTTGGCCCTAGAATGGTGAAAACATTCAATGGAGAGCTGGGAATTTCAAATTATGCAATTGAGGAGAAAAAAGCCGAAGATTCAGTGTTGTTGGACGCAGCTACTGAAAAAAGGTGAGTCCCAAAGACTAGCGTGAAATCCTTGCCACAGGCTCCATCGAACAAGTGAACTGTTCGCATAATATGAACTGTTCACACAATGTGAATTGTCCACACTGTTTGGAAAATGTAAACTATTCGATGTTCGCACTGTTCGTTGTTTTGAAAAATTAATGGTATTCGCTTGAACAGTGCGAACAAGCGAACACGTGGACCCTGCTTAGCCGAGGATTTGTTCAGGTTGACTGTTCTGTTGATACCGTTTTAAGACAAAAACAAATTGAAAAAGAAGAAGAGGAAGAAAAAACTCGAAGGAAACTCAGTCGAGCTCGAGATCATGACGACGATGCCGAAGAACAAGTCGTTGAAGAAAAACTCAGGTAATATTATTTTTGGATTATTTTTGAAATGGTTATTGTTGGCGAGAAAATTTCAATTTTTTTATCTAGTACCATGGGTACCTTGACTGATACTTTCCTGAATCCAGATCCAATAATGAAATCACAATTCAAGTTAAACAGCATTGAAGATAGAGAAGTTCAACTCATATTTATTGAAGATAGAATAATCAAATTGAAACATTATTTCAATGAACAATTCAGGATAATTTATCAAGTACCTTAGTATAACTCACAATATAAGATAATATGTCGAGTTCGAATACAGCTATCTATAAACCAACAAAAGTCAGAGTTTTAGACAAAAAGAGGCAGAACTAAATCGTATTAACGAAAATAATGTTCGAATTGAACAGATTCAAGCGGAATTGGAGATTCCAATATCTACTTATACACCGGAAATGGATGTCTGGGAGCGTCCAGAACTCTCTTTAGTTGTGAAAGACGAAGAAGTAAAGGTTGAAAGAGTTCTAACAGATGAGCAACAGGCACAGTTGGATGAAGAGCGCCGTCTTGAAGAACTCCGACGCGCCGCTGGTGGAGACAACTGGCGCGATCGAGGTCTCAAAGAAATGATGGATGGTGTACTTGAGGTCAAAAAAGAAGATATTTTAAAACAAGATATACCAGAACCAGAATTCATGAGTGATCCTGAACTTCATCCTTCGGATTGGACTGACGAACATAAAAAATTAAAAGCAGAATACGAAAAGAAAGTTAAACAATTAGGCTTGTTTTGCCTTAATACTTTTTATCTTTTTTATAACACCTCGATTTTTGAGCATTAAATTCAAAACATAGTGAAGCTGACGATAGAGCCAAGCATAAGAAGGGACTCGAAGCGGAAGTAAAGAAATTGCAGCAAATGGTCAAGGTAGATCTATTTTAAGCTCAATCTGCACGGTCTTTTTAGAATCTTAACGAGGTTATCATTTTTGAGTAATGACTAAAATACATTTTATTGTCATGTCAATCAAGATAATATTTGGTTTAATTGGTAACATAAAAATGTAATTAGTAATTATGAAACCTACCGCATAAATGATAGTTCAGTCGTTTGTCATTCAGGTGCTTTAAACTGATCTTGCAAACTTGTAAACGTCACATGTGACGTCATCATCATCTTTGTGATGTCACTAATGTGATATATACTGAGTACTAACTTTTGACAGCTTAAGTACACTAGGTAATAGATTATTTATGTTTTACCTCTATTACTGAAGTTTGATTTGGTTTTCAGTGATGGATAATATTTCCGCATAGCAGACAATGCACAACGAAAAATAAGGAACTATCTAAGTAACGGAAAATCGAGAACTAAAATCATTTTTCAGGAATCAATAATTAACTATGATATTGGATTGAACGACTTATATCAAAAAAAGATTCATGTGAATGCAGCGATTCACCAAGAAGAGCTTCGAATGACCAGGAATGGATTTTTATCATGAATTTAACGACATCTAAATTTAGATTCAAGGCATTGTGTATTTTTGAAATCTAAACAGATTACTTAAAACGATAGTATGGTCATCTCAAGCGCAAGAGAGTCGGGTCCTACTTGATGAAACTGTTGAACAATTCCGAAATGCTAAGCAAGAGAACTCTAAGAAACTGAGTGCTTGGGGAATGGCTGAAGAACAGAAAAAACAAAATGTAGAGTCTTTATTAGCCGAAGAAAAAGTGACTGAGAAGCAATTCAAGGTAAATAACTTATTATAAAAACATATCTAACGGAATAAAATATCATATTCTCTTCACCAAGGGGAGAAAGAGGAAAATGACTCTCCGAATAAGCAATAAAGGGGACGCCATTTCAGAGAATATGATATTTTATTCCGTATTAGATGATAGAATGATAACATTTTAAATGTTAGGTTGATATAGAAAAGCAATTTGATGTAAGTGCTGTGAATACAGATTTCTTTTTCAAAATCTACAAAAAGCGTGCAAAGACTGGTGAAACACTTGAAGCTCTCGATGAAGAAGTTGAACTTCCACCTGGTGTTGAACCAGAAGTCTTCGACTGGGTCAAAGAACAAAGAGTTCTAAAAATGGAACAAGAAGCTGAACTCAAGGTTGAACGTGAATTTTAAAGATAACATTTCATCTTATTATTCAGAAACATATAAACGAATTAAACACCATGGCGACATTTATCAACGCTAGAAAAGTCGAGGAAGAAAATCAAGAAGTTCAAATAAATCAGCTTATAGTTGAATCTGAGAAAAATGTTCAAAATATAACTGAAAGTGAATCAAATCTTTCTATCCAGCTGCTCTTGAAACAAGGTCAAGTTGAAATTGATTCTGAAAATGATGCTTTTCTTAATGCTATATTTGTTCATCGTGAGATTGTCGAAGATCTCAATCAACAAATTAAGCAATATGGGTAAGTTCTGTTTCCGGCTGGGTGATACTTTAACCAGATTGATAGCTATTTATTTTTATTTAGCCAAAACAAAATCGACGCTATGCTTGAGTCAAAAGATTTCCGAAAAGGAATCCACATGCTTGAATGGGAAAGACGTCGACTTGAAATGGAAATTCATGATTTGACTGTGAAATCACAAGATATCCAAATGCTCAAATTAACAAGGGAGCTCCAATCAGTTCTCGCAAGTACTGCTGGATTGTCTACTGCTGGCGAACTGGCAAGAATCGACAAAACATTACAATCACAAAATCTAAATCATCAAAAGGAATTGAGTTTAAATTTTGTAATTTTAGTAAATTATTATAGCAGGTTATAGTGTTAGAAAAAAATATCAAACTTGAAAAGCGATTCGAACGTAAAAAGCACGAATGCTCAAAACTAACTTCAAAAATGTCGGAGATCGAGACAGAAAACGCTCGTTTAGACGAAATTTTAGGGGAACTTCACGTCTCAGTTTCCGAACGTCGAAATATTCGGGACACACATATTCAACCCGATACACCGAAAATCATGCGCGATATTGCCCGTCGGAGAAAGCTTCAAGAAATTTCAAGAGCGCAACAAAATGAAATTGCAGTGTTGCGAAACGAACTGGAAAGATTGCGAAAGAAAACTTTTCCAGCACTGGTTAAACTCAACAAATAATATATTTTCATATTTCACAAATATATTTTTATACTCACTGATATACAAATAAATATATAATATAAAAATTTAGTTGATTTATTAAATTAAAGACTTTTAAGAGTAGTACTATATATCTTTGCAGGCGAACTTCTTGTTCTATAAACTGGAATTTTCCTTGGTGGCAGGTTACATGCTTTTTTCATGGCCACAACAACTCTAAATTATCGGTTTTCAGTCAGTTACTAATGACTATAAAAGACATTTGTATAGACTTTTCGTGCTATTTTACAGTCCATAAAATAAATGTTGTTGTAGTAAATCACAGTTATTACCGATTATTAGGTGATTAACCGGTCAAAGGTGCCGGGCGGTGTTCCAATAAACCAACACTCTGATTCGGATGTCTCAATCACCCATGTTACATGGGCCATGTACAGTTATCACACCTGTTACGTAAGAAGATAAAATAAAGCATAATGATACCAAGAAATGGCACAATAATGGTGGTGATGGCATAAAATTGGCTGATATTAAATTCCGTCACACTTTTCCATAGAACGTCGTTGCTTGTGGTGTACGACACTGTCAGGTTTTGTATCATTGAGTCTGTAGCGGGTTCAAAATGATTAAAGTCCGAGTGGGACACCTTGGAAAACTTTGGAGAATGGCCATAATATCATGCAATTTTTTGAACCCACACTCCTGATCGATGTATCACCAGTAACATTTCACATCGATGTCCGGTATAACTCTGCGGGCATTGACAGTGTTGAAAATATGTATCGATATTCTGTAGGCAAATTGATCCGCCCGGACATTTATCGGTTGCAGGACAAAGTCTGACCCTTGAGTCTGCTTTTTTTCTGCATTTTCCATTCATTCTACAACTCCGGCCGCTACATTTGATACGATATCGGTCAAAATCATACCAACTTGGTGAATAATATCGTCTACACTGCTCTTGTTGATAATAGCACATATTTGGAAACGCTTGTCTGTTAGCTTTTGTCGGTTTAAGGGTTTCATGACTAGATTTTGAACAAAATCGAACGGTTTTAAAAAACTGAGAAGCAATTATCTGAAAAATTCTTGCCAAACCTTCCTGAACAAACAGGGTCGTCACCATACGAGTAACAATTAACACCACCACAGATGCACTAAACATTAAAGTCTGAAATATCAATTTGAAAGTTGGCCACAAATGCATTTCAAATATACACGTGAAAATGCCAAGTCTGTCCTCTAGCCTGGATATTTTGCAAACCTTATTTTTTATGCATTTCGCACCATATCTGCAGACACCCTTTTCACACTTCATTTTTATATATTCTAAACTTAATTATTTTCTAAAATTATATTTAGTATATTTTTAAACTTAGGTATTTGATTAATTTTTCCGCTTTTATATACGGTCGAAGTAATGACCTGCAATTAAAAAAAAACGCGGCGCTCTTCCAGTTGGGGTGTGACGTCACGGGTGACGTTACACGTTACGACTTATATGTTTGTTACGATATCAATTCAGAAACGGTTTATGCCGTGAGATAAAAAAAAAGTATTATTCATCAGTACTTTTCACACTAGTAGTATTCATCAGAAAAAAATGTTATTTATACTGACAGTTCATATCCAGGGAGAGTTTTTAATATTTATTATTTTCATTTTTACTATTCATTACTAATTTTCACCCTAGTATTCATTGGAAACAAGTTTTTTTATACACACTCATGATAAAAAAAATCAGGAAAATCGATTTAAGCAAATTTTATTACGAACAGCAATGTAATGAATTTACGGAAAGTGAGCTTAAGTTCTACTTAAAACACCACTAATCTTATTACAAACGCTCCACCAAGATTTTTAAACCATTTTGAGTAATTGCCATGACTCATCCACTCCTTATATAAATCTTCTTTTCCTGAATATTTCATCAAAATCGAACACGAGATTTCCTGAAGACAGAAAATAGCAGAAAACAAAGAAAAGACACTTGGACATGTTTTTATGGTTTTTAATCTCCATGATCTCCGCTGAAGAATCGATCAGCACTAGAATAAGTAGCAAGGAACGTATTCAAAAACTACTGTCGTTATTAATTCAGAAAAATAACTCAGTACATGGAAAGAGTGGATTAGGCTAGCATACAGCGCCCGGCTAGCTCAGTCGGTAGAGCGTTGGACTCTTAATCCAACGGTCGTGGGTTCGAGCCCCACGTTGGGCGTAGATTTTTGACGCGAAAAAAAGATTGTCCAGAAGATAAATCGACTTGGTCGAGAGGTTCCAGAAAGACTTTCAAATATTTTCATTCAGGATCAAGTTCATTGATGCAAAATTATGAGTTTTATGGGATGCGTAGTCATAATTTCAAAAAATAGAAGTTCAACAAATAACGCTAATCTTAATCAAACTATGGGCTGGTCACAGTGGAGGTCAAACAAATAGGTCAACAACTAATGGGAATAAAGGGAATTAATATCAGGACTTGCTCACATAAGAGAGATAGAGGAGGACAACTCTCCGAATATACAATATAGAGGGCGCCATTCAGCTAATCCTGATATTAATTAACTTTATTGTATTTATGGTCCCCGGACCCAGGAAGAATTTCCTTGAGGTTCCTATCGTTTTTGAACTGGACAAAGGATGAAGTTAAAAATCCCAAAGCAGCAAATAGAGTTTTGACGTCTCTTTCAACAAGATTTGATGGATTTCACAATAAAACAGTTCTTAAATGGGCGAAATGTGGATCACTTGCTGATAAATTGGACGAATGGGATGACGAATTAGGAAGATTTAAACCTAATAAAAATGATCCAGTTAGGGTAAGTCACTTTTATAATTGGTGCATCATCAAAAATTGTTCGCAGTTCATAACTAGGGGACCCAGGGTGAGACCTAATGACTCATTAGTAATGAGGGATTCCGTGTTGGACAAAATACGCCTAAAAATAAACTCAATACCAATATTATCAATTATTACTAATCATTTATAGTCTCAAAATATAGTTGAACAAAGAATTAGCCTTTCTTGATTTTAAAGTGGTACTAAAATCTACTATAAAGATAGTGTTTTCAAAGTTTTGACGTACTTTTTAGGCATTCAATCAAATAGTAAATAAGTATAGTCAGTTTATCAATGGACAAATTCTGCCCACATGTTCAAAGCCAAACCGAAGCATTATCCCATCAAGAAATCTGGTAAGCCATAATTCCATTTAACAGTCGGCCGTCTCATGAACTATTACTTTAACGATTTTTAAGATTACACGATTACAAAGACTTTCAGCCTTAGTAAAGTACCATTACTGCAAACACGTGAATCCAGAATATCCACTTTGTGGAGGAAATGAATTTCCAGAGCGTTTGTTGCCACAGAAACAGATTCGATAACATACTTTATTGAGTAGCTTATTCCCAGCATACTTGTCATTGATAGTAGTGGATCAGCGTAAGTAAAAGTTCTTAAGCGAAAAGTCTTATAAAAGAACCCAAAATCCCCAAATTCCCACTGACCCTCTTGCCAATCAAATCTGTAATATATTAATCCAATAAGAACGAGATTCACATGTGTTGTTAAAGCAGCGAGCAAATCAAAATGAAAGTAAAAATCAGTGCAATTATTTGAATATTTTTCGGCAACATGTAGATTTCTTCCATCATTCGGTTAATTTCTGTTATGCGAGAACTTATGATTGTGTTTTACAGAGGTTGTCTCAAACAGTCGAGCAAAACAGTTTAATCAGTAAAACCTTACTGAAAATAAACCACAAGATTCGTCTAATTGGCCGTGCGTTGTCAATATACGATAGCATGATAGAAACAGTGGATGGCTTTTTGAACTTGATTTCATAATTTTGCGCCTCAAATACGTCTTCTTCCATAATTGTTTCGTCAATGCTTGATGCTTCGAATAAGCTTGATCTTGAACTAAAAGAAAACTTGAAGTTTCGCTTTGTTAAAAGTATAACGGAATAAAATATAATATTCAGCTGAGAAAGAGGAGAACGTATCTCCGAATAAGCAATATAGAGAGCGCCATTGCAGAGAATTATGATATTTAATTTAGTTATACTTTTTTTCTGAACTTACCCGGAGGTGTAAACAGTGATTCCTTGCCATCCACCACGTTCGATTATCCATGCTATTACTTCTGATTGGTTTCACATAGGGGTAGTCTCACATTAGAGTGATAAACCAGCGTCTACCCGGTCTTAAACTTGCAGACATTAGAGTGGTACACGTTACCTACAAAATCGTATGACCCTCCTTTGAATAATGAGATTAAGACCAACCAGAAAAATTCAATTAAAATGGAAAAATCTTATATCATATTTATTAAACCAAGGGTTGATGAACCCAACTTCTGAATTGAAAGCCTCACTGGCCAACAGATTTGGTATCTGCTGAATCATCTCTGTTTGTCCTCTTGATTGTAAGTCAATTGCCAAAGCCGCACCATATGTGAATAGTACAATTATTCGATACCAAGTTATCTTACCGTCTCGAAATAACGCTAAATAAATTTGATGTTTTGAATTGCAGATATGCTGCATATCATATGCAGGACTTGCCTTTTGAAAAATCCTTCATTAACTGTGCCAAGACTCGACGATCAAGAAAAGAAACTTTCAGTTGTTTTGTTATTTCTGCAAAAAGACTCGGATATGTTTCTTCAAATTGATAGCCGAGGCGTAAGACCTCACTGGTAAAGCTTAAAATTATTTTTGAAATCACCAGTTTATTCGAAATTAAAATGATTCATACCTCGAGCAAATGCTTAGTCGACGAACATCTGGTACTCCAATTTTCTCTTGGTATAATCTGTTGTGTATGTACTGCTTCGAAATTTCAATGGTATCTTTAAACATTTTTTTAAAACATATCTACCATATTATAAACAGCGTACTGGGTATAACATTGACCTCAGTCTGATGAACGCCCTCCGGTGGGCCATATAATATGATATAAAGATTGTTCAATAATAAAAAGTGATATGATGTAAGTGCAAAACCTTTGACAAGTGTATCTTCCTTCTCTTTAATAAGTTCAGCAGCAGAATTTTGTTTCTCCAGCTGCTTGGCCTGTTTAACTTCAAATCTATCTAAAATGTGTTGTTACTTCATCGGATAATGTTCGCCCAGATCTAACTTCCGACAATCATAATTTATGCAACTGCCTATAATAGGGCCGGTCCATTTTAATTTTCCGGTTTTGGAATTAATTTTTAGTCTTTTCGTCGATTTCATCATAAACAGGTAGTAATTTGGGTATAATTGGGGTATAATTTTCGATCCTGAGTTCGATCCTGAGTCGAAAAAAACTCTGCTCAACTGACGTTTAGGACCGATATATCACGTAGGCAATGAATTTCCACCTACACAAAAGTGGTATGACCGTATGTCAAAAAGGCTTAACATATCAATTTATGACAAAATGCAACGGCCCATTGAACTTATTCATTCGATAAGTTTGGTTACCTTGCAATTGTTTCAATCTAAGAGAATCATCTTCGGTAACAAAAGTGGTTGTTCGTCTTTGGCTGAATCTTGCCCTTCTCTGGCCTTGAAAATGTTTTCGATTTATTTCAACGTTATGTTTTTGAGCACTTTCGCATCTGATCGACATAATCACTTTCAAATTGGGTGTCATTTATGGTAAAAAACAGATATAAAGTGAGGTTTGTGGTGGCTCTGTCCCAGCGAGCGTGGGCGTATTTCTACTATTTTTGTCGGATGATTTGGACAGAGTCAAGACGAACACCCACTTTACAATGTGGCCTTTCAGTTACTCTCAAATTATATTCTCTATAAGAATATTTGATAATCGTATAAGATCTCTGAAACATTTTCTGCGTTCATTTGAAATGAATTATCTTCTTTTAATAGAATTATTATTTCTTAAATTGAAATGTCTTTCAAATAAACTCTGAGGGGTGTCAATATGGTCTAAAGGCTCGAAATGCTCCTATTTCTCCTATTACTGCTTCTTCCTTGCGTCTTTCACAAGAATAATTTTTCAGACTATTAATCCTCTATGGATCTTTATATTTGCCATGAAATTATTCAATCATTCAAATTCTGTTTAAAAAGCAAAATGAACTTGAAAAGATTCAACTGTATTAAACTGTTTAGTTACACAATGAGGTAACTTATTTAGATTGATCAACTATTGTTAGAAAATATTCTAAGAGTACTTGTTAGCATACAGTTTGACGCCGAAGATTTACTTACAAGGGAATCTGCCGGTGATTTGTTTAGGACAGTCTGTCCGAGTTTTATCGTCCACAGGGCCTTTAAATTATGAGATTTCAGTAAACTCGATTCTTTGCTTTATTCAACGATTCAAGTGGTCATAAAAAGCTTATTTCGATATTTGAAAAATGTTAAGCCTATAAAAAAAATTGAAATTTCGGCAAAATATGCGATTTTTGGCAGTTTTTTGCTTGTCGTTTATGCAGACTCGGTCGAACTTGGTCGCCACTACCCTTGTGTGAAAGCTAGAGTCATACTAAATCGATTGAAAAACAAACCATACTCCCTCCGACTCCCGACATAGGTTAAAAACGTGAAAATCATGAATTTGAAGATAAATTACGTAATTTTTACGTCACATGATCATTTTAAGTGAAAACCAATGCCACCAGTGAATTCAGCATAGCCGATTTAGTCAAAATGGATTCTTAAAGTCCGGTTTCAAGCAAGTTCAAAATTAAATCTAGAATG
>SCLD01090859.1:0-13088 GCA_004367895.1 Oikopleura longicauda | reverse complement strand
TAAGAGAAACAAGCAGATTATATATTTATTTTTTTATGATATTTTCAATGGTGATCGAAAATTTCGATTCGAGATTTTGAAGTGATTGAATTCCTCGAGGACCATGAAATAAACTGAAAATTTAACTAATAATGATCATGATAAATGCTTCATCGTTGTCAGTATGAATCAAATTATTATTTATTCATAAGTATTCTTTTCAGAATTTAAAAAACAGTGTCAATCCAATAGGCTCAGTAAAAGTTCGCTCCCCAGATATTAAATTCATAGTTAGCTTTTTGTCGACTATAATTCGGCCTTATGAGATGAGTCATATTATATGACATATATCATCTCTAACGGAATACAATGTCATATTCTCTGAAATGTCGCCCTCCATATTGTTTATTCGGAGAGTCGTTCTTCTCTTTGTGAGGTGAATATGATATTTTATTCCGTTAGATATGTTACATCGTATGTCTGTCGAAGTTAGTCGGTCAGTGAAGAGCGTTCAAACCCGGTGTACTCGACTTGGCTTCTCATTCTTAGTGGGTTTGACGATAAACCCATACCTTTCGTAGATTTGATAAAATATTTAACACATGTGACCATATCTGCATCACAAGTTCATGCAGTACACGAAAAACTCATTAATACTAACTTATTTTCTATATAAGAGTGATTTAACGATATTGAATTATCAAAATGTTTTATATAAGTTAAGGATTTTCAAAAAATGTCACCCAACCACTTGGCCTAGATGGCCGATTTTCGGTGCACAGCTAATAGTTACGTCGTTTTGACCGGAAGTGGCTCTGAGATTCACAGTTGAAAGTCCATCGAAGATTCATCATATCATACAGTGTATTTTGTGCTATTTCAGCACTCAATTTCAGAAAAATAGTTAATACTCCGAGTGGCAATTATAGCTTGAGTATTCCGTATGCCGCACCCCGCCGTCGACCATTTCAGGGCCTAAGCCACAAAGCATTTTTGAGTAAACTTCATCAGCGTTTTGGGAAACAGGACGATTCCAAAACTGAACGACCACATTTGGAAAAGCCATTCTATACGTCAAAACGATCTTTTCCAGGATTTGGTTCCCGTTGGGTTGACAACTATCTTCAATACGAAGATTTACACTAAAGTTTTTTGCTGAACATGTAATTCCTCTAACGGATTAAAATGTCATTTTCTCTGAAATGGCGCCATCTATATTGTTTATTCGGATATTCGTTCTCTTCTTTGTGAGCAGAATATGACATTTTATTGTGTTAGATATGTTATTTTCACTTTATTTTATGTGGTGTGTTTTCATTTTTATTTAAATCGTATACAGTATATCTCTGTAATAATTCATGTGAGTTTAATAAAAAAAAACAGAATAATTTTGTTTAGTGAGTGTTTCTGGAACGGTTATGATCGGAACCTTTTTGACATCTTACAATAGGGATTAACGAACTGATAATCACATCGATGTCGGCATACGGGGACATTCTTTAACCACTGTCCTTGTTTCATCGCGTTCTTCATCTTCCTTCGATATTTCTTCTGGCTTCGAATCTTCCACAGGCTGGGAGTAAGGTGTGTTTCCCTGAGAGTCCAATAGCTGGGACTCTAACGGCTTCTGAAATAGAAATTCAAGGACTCCCACGGTACGGTAAAATACAGGAGGAAGCAAAGGCATTGGTGATGCAAAATATTCATAAAGCATTTATGTCCCCCCGGGTACCGTCTGAGTCGTACATACCATTGCTTTTGATGATGTCTCCGACGTTACTTTGTTCTTCAATCGTTTTGTCTTCAGGTTTGTCTTATGTGTTTCTCTAGTCTTCAGACTCTGAAGTTCAAAACTGATGACTTATCAGTAGGACCCTTACCGCTCTGAATTCGATTTTTACAGGTTGCGAGTTAAGAAAAATCATTTTATGGGTGGAAAGGGGGCCCTATGAGTAACCCGAATCGAAACCTAAAAAAAAATTTTTCGCGAAAATTAAGCGAAAATTGGAAAAAATTCAAAATTCGAAAAATTGGAAAAAAGATGGGACTGATGTTAGCATTATAACTTCAATATGAAATTTGCCACTCAATGAAATGGTCACAGTCTGAAAAAAGTTTTCGAGTCAGAAGTTCACTTTCAGACATTTTTAAAAAACCTTGAGTTCGAAACTTATTTGGGTTGGTGGACCATTTTCTAGATCTCGGTTAAATCAAAAATATTATTTCCGCCCGGAAATAAGAATTTATTCTACCGAGATTAGAAAACAATGGATCCACCACAGCGCCAAAGGTAAGAAGCCGGCACCATTGACCTATTTCAAAAACCCCTTTTATAGGAGGGACTAAATGATACTATAATTTTTAATATTAAGCGGATTGGGTGAAACCATATTAAAAATTTTGAAAAGGACTAGGTCAAAATGTACTTAAATTTTAAAGGCGACCAGGTGAAACCGTACACAAATTTTTGAAGGGGACTAGGGGAACCCGTAATCTCAAAAAACATTTTTAAACGCCGCCTAGGTACCAAATTTTTGTCTGACTTGTTCGAAAGAGAATTACCCACTGATCATTTCGGCATGCATATTATGGTCGTAGGCGTGTTCATAGGCGTAGGGGACCAAAAGTTTTGAATTCAGTACGATTTCACCTAGTCTCCCTATAACTTTGGCAATAATGACTTTGGCAACGAAATAGGCAGTTATTCATTCATAATTTTGAATTGAATCTATTAAAACTCTATGAACACTTAAGTTAAGGACGGTTAAGTGAACGTCTCTCATTTTTGAACGCTTAAGTTAACGATTTTTTCGAGATATCAAAAGTAACTTGAGTGTACATGAAGTCTATTTTATTGAATAAAAAAAGACAAAAATTCCGAGCCAGGGTAAAAGCAGCTAAGGAGGCTTCAGAATGGGCTATCGTCGAACAGCAATATGCAGAGCATCTTGCTTATAAAGCACCCTTAAATCACACCCTAAGTATTAAATAAGGTTCAATTATTGATGACGAACGAGTCATAGCTTTTCTCAACTTGTCCACAGAGGCCGCTTTTGCGCCTCGTGAAGCTCCTTTATTTTTCGATGGAATCGTAAGTTGTTTCCAACAAGGCTTTGATATTGTTAGACAGTTTAGTGCCAGACGTGAAATGGCGATTGTAAACAGCTTACGATTGAAAGAAAACATTATTCCCGAAAATTAGGCATTCAGTTCTCAATTAGTGAGATTCCGCCTGGACACTTTGATATGACTGATTCGAGTGATACTTCATCTGATGATGAAACTTCCTATGATGAGTCAGAGCGAAGTTCCCTTGTCGATTTGGATAGGGAAGTCAGGGTCAATGAGCTCATAGAGTGGCTACAGGAAGGATACGTCTCAGGTTACTCTTCTGATTTAAAATCTGCTGTTCAAATTTCATTTCCATTAATCATGCAGGTTTTTCAAATTTCATTTCTATTAATCATAAAGGTTTTTCGATGTACTTGTGCTGCCTAGAACGATAGTGCAACAAGGAGGACATTGAAGTACTCCCATGTTCCATTCACTTTAATTTAGAGTATTAGACATGATTGTTTGATACTCTAGCAGATTCTCTTTACTTGATTTTCATCTACAAATACCGGCTGGATTTTGTAGGAATTTTTATTGCAAGACTTCCGTTTATGCAAAAACTATATAATCTGTATAAATTAGTTAATAAATTAAGAAAGCAATAAAATAGACGAGAAGTTACAAGAGTTGAAACATAAGCGACCTAGTACCGGCAGAGTTTAAGTACCTGGAGTACAACATCGTTCTAGATTCAATAAATTTGATTTTTGATCGTTTTGTCGTAATCCACATACCCTTCTTCGCCGATAGTGCCTCAGTGCCTAAGCACTGAAATTTCAGTGCCCTAGTGCTTAATGCCTAGCACTACGAAAAAGCACTAGTGCTTAGAAAATTATCAATTAATTTATTACTAAAATTTCTCTTTGAGAATTCCTAATTTTTTGGAGAGGGCCTGTCATGGGAATTTCAGAATTCTAATGAAATTCCTAAATTTTCGGAGAAGGCCTGTCATAGAAACTTTCAAAATTTTCCGAAATTCCTAAATTTGTGGAGCCCTAAATTTCGGCGAAGAAGGGTATTCTAAATCACTTATGCCATACTTTAAAATGATATAAACTGTTATTTAAACGTTGTCTGTATAGTTTTAGATGTCAGATTGTAATTAAGATCGAGATTCAGGAAAAAATCCTCGATGACCCATTTTGAAAGGTCTCTAAAAAATTATCTGCAGGGTATATGCAGGGATCGACTTCTACAGAGAGTAAGCTTATCCTTTCTAGTTTAATTCTATTTATAGACCGGATTTTTTGCCATTTTTCGACTATTCAAAACCACTTTTCTCACGCCTACGCATAGGTGAGACCCCATAACTTTCGGTGGGTATACAGCTAGTCATGCTTGATAATAATACATATGTGGTGTATCGAAACTCGGTGGACGGTAAGGGTCCTACTTATGAGTCAAGAGATGTCAGTTCGTATAAAGTTTCGATGAATTTCTTCACAGTTTATTTAACATACGACAGATGGATATTTGGAAAATATATTTGTGACGATTTGAGTTAAAGATACTTGAGGATGAGTCATTTTGACATTTATCGCTCTTTGAAATTAACATCTCAAGACATTTCATGCATTTGAATTCAGTTAAACTCATTAAATCTCCCCATATGTCGACAAAAATTTTGGATCATTGTGGGACATTTGGGGATATTTTCGGATATTTTGGGACATTTTAGGACATTTTGGGACATTTTGGGACATTTTGGGACATTTTGGGACATTTTGGGACATTTCGGGATGTTTTGGGACATTCGTAGTAATCGTATGACATCGGATGACATCGGATGACATCGTATGACATCGTATGACATCGTTTGACATCTTATGACATCTTATGACATCGTATGACATCGTATGACATCGGAAGACGTTAAATAAAGCAGTATCTTTATCTCAAATTAAAGCCTGGCTTACGATTGACTATGTTGCATCTAATACATCGGTTCTTACGCTGGTTATCATTTGTTTCGACCGATATTTATCAGGAAAATATTTTACCATTCCCACTTCCGGTCTTGAAAACTCCACTTCCGGTTTCATTTTTTAAGATTTTCAATTGTAGAAATATATCAAAGTAAATTTTAGTACCGAATATAAAAATAAACGTATTTATACCCAGTCTAGTTGATAACTGAATAGAGAAATAACGTCATATGTTATGTAATGCCCATATATGACGTAATTCTATATGTTATGAACAGATTAAAAGCTACTTATTATTGGAGCATGGGTGGTTTCAGCTGCTTTATGGTCACCAGGAATCATTGGATGGCAGCATATCACTGGCAATCGAACTGTTCCAGAAACCGAATGTTATATTCAGGGTCGCTTTGAACCGTTCAAGTATCATCATCACTTAAACTCGGATAACTACCGAATATATCCTAAAATAAGTGACGTATCAATAATTAAGATTTGGTTCACAAAACAAACCGGCTATAACCGTTCTTTGATGAAGTAGCTACAAAGTACCGTTGTCTACCATTGATTTGTCATCCAAAAATTTAACCTAAACCCAGGGTCCACCGAATTGCAAACACACGTCTTGGCTGCACTCGATTGTTTGCACTTTATGCACCGAACAGTGCGAACAGCGAACACCATTTTTTCATTCAAAATATCGGACAGTGTTAAGAGCTGATACTGTCCGACCAACCTGAAACTTTAGAGGGCGTAACTGTTCTCATTTTCAAAAATTTGTTTCCTGGTTGCCGCCCTCTTCCGATTTCCATCAGACTCGACTGCAATGAATCTGACAACCGCATTGGCTGCATTCTATGTTCCAGTCAGCATTATGATCGGACTTTATTATCAGGTATAAAATGTTTTCATTCATTATTGAAGAATTTTGTTTGGGAATTTGTTTCCGTGAACCAGGGGTCCAAAAAACGACCAGATCGTATTAAATCATATCATACACGCTGAGTGATTTTTTTCCATTCTTTTGGATTTTGTTTCCGTTATTTGTCAATAAGGGTTAATATGGGTTAAAAGGTGATGATTGCACTGTCATTTCGACGAGTCGCTACAATGCGGTCAGTCTGTCAAAAATAACCCCTGATCTAAATTATTTTTTTGCGAAGGTATATCGAGGAATATCCCGTCGAGCAAAGGAACCGTTCAAATATGGTCCCCCAAGTATGAATCATATCATATGATTCATATGACATGACTTATGCTTCATTTATATTTAAAACGGTGTAAGGTTCTTTATTTCCTCGATTACGAACACGAAAAGTTGGAGAAGATGTGGTATGATAACCTAGCACGGGCGTATGGGCACAATATGGCAAAAATTATCAAAGTTCTGATTGGTCGAAATCCGAAAAAAGACTTTAGAGTAAAGAATCCTTTGGTACTACCAAATCTCAACATTGAGGGCGACTCAAAAACTGAATCGAGGCGACATTCATTTTGTTATTTCAATGCAAAGGTAGCTACAACTTAAACTAAAAATACAGTTTTATTCACATCACTTGCGACCTGTTCCGATAAGATTCGACTCTTCAAATCCATTTTAGCTCGCCAAAGAATTTGTAGCAGTACATCGCGAATCGCTGACTTTGAAAACTGCCAGAAAAAAGTTCAAACAAGAACTTCAAAAGAAACTGTTCGCTCAATTAACTGAAGTTGAAGAAGATTTTATATCAAGGCCGGTTTTTCTAATTTTATAAGTCGGTCACAATTGATTTAAATTATTCACCATGAACCATGATTCATGTCTCTGTACCTTAGACGTTACGGGCGGTTCTACACTGAAAACCCAGGGGCGGCCGGGCCCGAAGGGAACTCCAAGGAACGGCCGTTTTGCAAGCTCTCGCCCTCCCTCAACCCGTCTTAAATTGAATGAATCGATCAACCCAGGATGGTCCGTTTAGTCCCTCGGACCCTACCGAGAGAGTGGCAAGAAAACCATAAAAGTGAAAATCAATCAAAATTAAATTCGAAAATGAATTCAAAACACGATTTCAAAAGGATAGATTCTGATTCGTCGCTAAAGAAGTTTTGAAGATTTTGCAAACGGCGAAAAAAGTTTTGGAAAAATCTTTGAGGCAAGAAACTAGAGCAACTCGACTTCTTTTCGGAAAATTTTCAAATTTTCAGTCATACGGGCCGTATGATGACTGTCACGTGTGAGAGTTGGAAAGTTAAGTTGGAAAATCGCTAACTTCGAAAGTTTGATGTAGCCAAACTCTCATTTAACTAACGTTTTCCCAACTAAACTTTCCAACCAAGACGTTGAATAAGCGTTGTGATAACCCAAAAGCGGAAGTTTATGAAAATTTAAAGTTATTATGGTTTTATTTATAATGTTATGGCTTCCGTACAATATAATCGTTATTATTGCCGCTTTTTCTGGCCTAAATTTTATACCTCATTGGCTCTGGAGTCTTTCATATTGGCTTTGCTATCTCAATTCAGGCCGGTTCTTAGCTCGTTCTATAGCTCGATCTCGTTGCTAGTCGTACCGAAGGCGTTTCTAAGGATTTCGGGGTGCTCACTCAAGAGGATTAATGGAAACGTTTTCCATATTTCATGAATTAAATCGAGGAAAAAGTTATGTTGGGAAATTCCGGAAAACTTTTTTACCGTAAAATCCCCTGTTTTCCTGTTTTAGCGTGAAATCCCTGAGTGACCAACCGATTTTCCGAAAAAAATTTCGGTATTTTTGAACCGTTTCAAGCTTTCAATCCGATAGGCTATGCATTATTCAACAAACAACTGCGGTATTTTCCCATATTTCAAACGAAACTGTTTTTCTTCAGATTCATTCTGAAAATAAGCCCTCGTTTTATTAAAACGTTCTCCAAAATAAGATTTTATTTAGGGATGAAGTTATTCAAACATTTCATAAAATGCTTTGCAAAGATGCTTGGCGAAAGATTTTTGACAATATCGAATCGTCTTTTAATCAAGCCGAACTCCGAGAACAGAATGCAATTAATTTATAACATCACATTTCGTTTAGTCATATCTCTATTCATTCAAGTCTGTATACACACCCTTATTGCCTCTTTCGACAGAAAAATAAATTCACATAAAAGACATTCTAAATTTCAGCCTACCGTGGATAGGGGGTGACAAAGAGTAGTAAACTTTCATAAGATTTTCCTAAAATCGATGATTCCAGGAAGTTGTTAATGAGAGTGTCTAGGTCAACCTTATTTTTGGCGGTTTCATTCAAATGTGTGCAATTTCTTGATCAGGTATCCCAGTAGAACTGTTTCACTCAAATGTTTGACCCCTTATTTATTTACAAAGAAATCAGAGGTTTTCAGTATTTATGGAAATTCTAAAGAAACATCATTAAAATCTTGATTAATAACAGGTCGTATGACAGCATGATTTTCTTTAAGATGCTTCATCGTATGATCGCGACGAAACATTCTTTCTCCGCAATAGCAACAACCATATCGAGTATATCCAAGATGAGCTGCGTAATGTCTTTTTACGTATTTAAAATCCCTGGTCTCAGAGTTTTGACCAAAAATTTTGGGACCTCATACTAACGGGCTATCATCAAGGGATCGAGTCACTCGGTTAGGGTTAGTGACACGGCGCGGCCGTGATCCGAGCGTCTTAGTGTTACCAAACGGTGCTCAAAGTGGCTCAGTGTCACCACGTGTCAACAAATGACTAGAGAAAAAATTTCAAATATTTTCCTTTTTAGATTTTCTTTGACCGTAAATTTTTTGACTATTCCTTTTTGAACAAGACATATGTAGCACTGATACTTTGCATTAGGACAATTCAGAATCGGGTCGTCTTTCGGATAAAATACCCTAAACAAAAGTTACAGGCTAGAAATACAATCTAGGTGAAAAATAAGCGAATCATGAAATGAAAGCACTAACGAGCCATCAAAAATGCCCGAAGTGGTATATAAAACGTATCCACACGATATTTATTTTTTCACCTATTTTATTCATAAGCAAACCTTTGTTTTACTTCAAGAATTTTGATATTATGTTTGAAGAGATTTTTTACATCGTCCACGTTGACTTTATCCAACGTAGATGACTGGATGAATTTTTGAACGAGCTGGTGTTTAAACTCTGAAATTAAGGTTAGGATATGCTAGAATTACGGAATCAAATCTTGGTCAGTGGCCTCGGTATTCTTGGTTACACTGCGTCACTGATTGAGACAAATAACACTGCGCTTCGAGTTCCCTCGGTGACACTGATAAACTGAGACACTTTCATCGCCGTTTGAATTCGTAACACCGAGAAGTCGGTTTCACCAGTCTCGAGTATGTAAAATGAAAAAATAAGAAAAATGTTAAAGCGTCCCAAAGCTCATGCAGGGGTCCGCGGGACGGATTTTTAGGAACGGAAGTTCTTTTGACCAGGAACGATGAAGGCCATTTCTTTGAGTCCTGGTTACCTGGCTCTATCGTAAACTCAGCCCATAAGTGTTGCAAATTATGCACACGGCGATTTAAGTGTCTCACTGTTACCAATTGCATCTAAAAGAATCAATGTTTTTTGGAATCTCTATATTTAATATTTGTCAATTCACCTTTGTTCAATATTGTATTAGAAATCCTCCTTGAATTTGGTCTGTCATAGAATTGATTTTGAAAAGCTGATTGCACTGCAGCTTGTTGCTGTTGAAGAGTTGATTGTGGATTACTGATCGTTGGTAGGCTAGTTGTTGAAGGCCCATTGAACATGGGTATATGTTGACCTAAAAGTTTAATCAAAAAAGCTCAACATTTGGGTTACATGACCCGCATCATGACGGTCACGTGACATGCCCACTACCTTGCTGGTTGACCGGTCCTTGGAATCGTGGTGGCGAACACGTATTTGGTGGAAAATGATCACCGAAAAATTGCATTTGATTATTTGGTTGTGGATATGGAAGATTCAAGGTCGGTGACCCCAAAGGGGTGGAATTTTGATTTGCCGAGTGAGCATTTGGTGACTGTAGAAAGGGTGATGCTTGATTTCTATTGAAGAAATCATTATAATTTTGGTGGTGGGCCATTAACATCTGATAATCAAAAGACCTCCCGTAAATTGAAACTATGAAAAATACGTCTTAGCATCGATCTGGTGTTTAAGAAGGTTCAAAGGAGTAATTTTAATGCCAAAACTTTAGCGCTTCTACTAACTTTGAGGGCCATTATAGATAATATCTATCTACAGTCATCTATCCCCATCATTTAATAAATCGACATCTGCCCCTCAATTATTTGGTTCCCTCTAGTTTGATAACCTTACATAATTATAAACTAATCTGAATTTTAATTGGCCCTAAATCGTTTGATTCCCTTGCAGTTGTGTGAAATTCACATTCTGAATACCGTGGTAATAGTCCGATACTCGGCATTATAATGTGCCCATTAGACGAATTTCTCCTCTGGACATGAAATATTTATTCATAGGTTCTTCAAAAGTCAGAAGATTGACGCTTAAATTATGAATAATTGGGCAATGAATTTTCCAATTATGCCACGAAGAGCTTCGTCTCTGTCCTAATAATAGTACTGCACATATTTTGTGGCAAAAGAGTCTGTGCTAGAAATACTGACCAAACCCCTTGCTTAATTTTTCCACCCATCTTCCCTTTATGTCTAGGACGTTAAGCATAGAATGACAACTACCCGAAAACTCCCCGTTAAATTGGTTTTCATTGGTAAGGTAAATCGACCAGTCTGAATGAGCGTCGCTGATCACATAAATTGAATATGATCCTTGATTTAACCGACCGGGCAAAATAAATGACCAGTGAAAGAATTGAATCATTCATGAGGTCCTTCATGTGATAAGAATACTTTTTATGTTAAATAAGCTTTATTTGGTGACAGGGGAAGGGATATTGCCTATTTCATATTACATATATCATTTAGGTGAAATGGATTACCGTAAATAAATAGAAAAAACTACAAAGTGAAAAATCACTGAATCGTCATGCGATTACAGCCAACCAATTCATGCAACTTGAAAGAAATTAAATCAACTCAAAGGACTTTAAGTCTACTAAATTTTCAACATTATCTCACGAAATGTTTGAAGGAAAATTCTTATGTGTCAATGAAAGTTATTTTACCCTTACTGACAAAACCCCGGAAAAGTGTTGGTCACTCAGAAGGGGGGTTCACTCAGAACTCAAATATTTTTATCACGTGACATAGGGGCATGACGTCATATGATGTCAAGATGCACTTACTCAGCACCCATGCATGCCAAGTAAAACAACGTTTCCGGAATAAGGGTTCGTAGCTAAATCCTAATGTTAAAGTTTAGGTGGCAAACATAAGAGTGTTTCACCTGCTCTTGAGCTTGCACACATAAGAGTAGAAACTCTCAGATGTTTTTGTGTGTAAAGTGTCCCACTCTATTATTTGACGCTTCCGCCCTATATTGCTTAATTCATTACGAAAGACGATTTAATTACAATGAGCAGAAATGCCATACAGACTATACCAACTCAAAATTTTACGAAATCATAGCATGATATGCGACTATTAGTATGAAGCACACAAAAAAATCTATTGACAATATAATAACCGATGAAGTTATAGGAGATATGATTTAATTTATTTGCTCCATAAACACCAAAATTAGCATGAGGCTCAAACACCAAAACCCACCCAACCTTTGAGAGCACGGTCCGGTAATTACGGCTCGTAATTATCGATGAGCAAAGGAGAGTCATGCCACCCTATGTTTGCAAAAAACGATAATTATTCAAAATCACGAGATTATTAAATAGAAATAATGCCAAAACATCGGCATAAAGGGAACGCATTTTTTACGGGGCACTAAGAGTTATCAAATATAGAATTATATTTTTCGGCCATGGCTGATTTCATGTTTCGACTACGTCAAATAAAATAAACTCCTTGAAGCACCAAAAATGTTCCAAGTTTATTCTATCATAGTCTAGTTCTCAACGGCGTTTACAAATGTTCAAGTATTCAGGAAAACGAGTCTTCTACCCAATTTTGGAAAAACACCTATAAACAGATTTGTGTGGTACGTCTTTAGTTTGTCACGATTCCCAGCTGTCGAGGTTTTCCACGTCACTAGTTTTATGAAGACTCTACATTGAAGAACATTAAAATAGATGAAAAATGATACCAATTTCTAATTTACCAATGAAAATTTGCTTTTTAACCTTTCGGTGGGTGTTTGCGACGACGCCAATTCACGCAAAGTTTTGACAATGCACGATTTTCAAAGATGTGTGACATTTACTGAAAGATGCCACAGAACGATGACTTCCTTTGATTTTCTGGTTGAATCGGGTGACCTTAGATAGATTGAACAAAGGTGTGCATATTAACAACCGACTTATAGTCGGTCCCAGATTTACAACCGTTTACATGAATTCATACGCAGGTTCGAATTCGGTTTCTACGAAACGGACAATTTTTGATTAACAACCGATTTACTACCGAATATGAACATCTGAATGAATTCACAGAATAAAAAATTCGGTTTGAATTTCGTTGAGAATCGTGGACCGAAAAAAATGGACTGTTCGCACTCTTCGTTGTTCGCATTGTTCGCATTGTTCGCATTGTTCGCATTGTCTAACAGAAAAAGACGTGTTCGCTATTCGAACTGTTCGGACCCTGCCCTAGGTTACCTTAGGCTAGGTACCAAATTTTTGATTAGCTTGTTCGAAAGAGGATCATCTACTGATCATTTTGGTATGCATATCATGGTCGTAGGTTAATCCACGTAGGCGTGAGAGCAAAAAAACTTTGGATATTTAAAAAATTTTCTTACGGTTTCACCTGGTCTCCTTTAGTTTTTTCGTTCAGTTTCACCTAGTCCCCTTTAGAAATTTTCGTACGGTTTCACCTGGTCCCTTTTACTTTTTTTTCGAACAGTATCACTTGGTCTCGGAGACCAGGTCTTCCCTGTAATGGCGGGTATTCCGCCCATTCATTATAAGGGTACTTTGTAAGTTATTAATAAGCATCAATTGTCATCACAAATCAATGAATATCACAAGTCTAGTTGATGATCTTTT
>SCLD01090848.1:0-13090 GCA_004367895.1 Oikopleura longicauda | reverse complement strand
AATTTCGAGGGTTGCAGATTCTTAGTTGGGCCAAGTTTAGTAGGTAACAAAAGTTTCAATCTAATTGAATGTACCTATCCGTGCAGTGCCTTCGGCACTGCTATCCCTAGCCTTATCTCACTTCGATAATTCCATATCATCATCATAATGAAAATTATTACAGCTACCTGTAAATACCTGTAGGATTAGCAAAGAACACCAGTTATAAAATAAGTTTTCTTACCCAGACAAATAAAAACGTCATAATCCCATTACTGATTGAAGTACCCATATCCTCATCAATCATATTGACGTTGAGATTGACCTGTAAATGGGGATATTATATTTATATATCCCGTATGTATTATAATAATATATATAATCATATATTTCAAGAATTCAAAGACGGTTTAACTTGTTCAAATCTCACCCTTTCCTTATCACCCATTTTACTTCAAATTTTGTCGCTATATAATTTGGTCACAATTTTTTTCTTTGGAAATATTTCTTGGCTAATCTAGAGGTGAAATTTCTAAAAATTTGTGTTTGCAAATGTGAAATTAACTACATGCAATTTCAAGTGCAGATACGGACTGACCGGTAAAATTGCCGGTGAAATTTATTTCTCAATATTTTTCTATGCTAAAATTTCCGTGGCCCTCCGATTAGCTACTTTTCTAGTGTTCGGAATCAATTGACAGAGATCCTCTGAGTGAGATCATCCTCAGTGAGATGGCCATCTACGCCGTATCAATTTGAAATCCAGCTTAGGACGAGATAGTATTTTTGAAAAATTTTTCGCAATTATATTTTTCCTATTGTATTTTAGCTTTGATCGGTAAAATTTATGAGAATATCGATTCTGTATAAAGAGCGCGTGGCAGCATGATATCTACAGGTGAATTTTGATATATATTCATCTTCGTTTCGGCATATGAAAAGCTAATAGCCAAGCCGAATCTCTTTGAAGCCCAGTCGAAGGCCATTTTAGTCCCCGTTAAGGTGAGATAAAAAGAGGCTCAACCCCGTGCTCCGTGGGAGATTCAGCTGTATATAACTCGACGGGGTATCGAGGCCATAACCGTTATTATCTATTTCAATTGGCTCTGATCTGTACTTTTATAAAGATTATCCCCCAGTCCTCTGCGTAAGCCATTTGATCGCTATTCTTAAATTTTAGAAGTGATTATCGCACATTTCAAATGAATTATTTTCCATCAATATCCATATTTCAAAGACATATTTCAAATGCAAACACGACCATTTCCAATTATCATTGTACGGTACAATTTGTATCATGATACTGGCACGACTCAGAAGTTTTCCGTGAAAAAGTAAGATTTTCGAATTACGCACTCAAACTCGATCTTTACAGCTAATTTCAAAATTGACTGTATTCAAAATACTTTTGCATGAGCTTTATAAAAGTTAATCAAAATGCTTTCAAGGTTGAATTACATTACCGGAGCCTAGATTAATAATTTCAACCTTAATGGACTTACGAATCTAGTGGAAAAGGGGTTCCGATATCGACAGCTATGTTTGTCAGTCGTATTAGCAAGCTCCTGCTTAAAGCATTTATCAAGAATATTTTCCGCCCACTGAGATTTTAATTTAATATAAAATCCCTTGAATCAATATTAAGATCTGAAGTAGTGCCAGAATACTTTTAAGACTAGTTCTAATGAAAAATGCAAGATCAAAGTTTCAAAGAAGTTTCATAGTCTCCTACTGAGGGGCTTAATCAATTTATATTCAGGGGATAAGTATCGGTATCGGCTATTTTCCGCTGGGTCTTCGAGTCGGTTTTATGTCACGTGGCCCACGTGATCACGGTCAATACATTCAAGACCCCATACTAAGACCATGGACTTGACTTCCTTAATTATTTTCGTTCAGTTTGATTCGGTTTGGGCTCGGTGGGGGAGAATAAGCCTTGTCGATACTGTTTAGGTTAAATTAAGGTTCACTTCATTTCACAAATTGATTTCAAGTCACTCGAAATCAAATCACTTGGAAAACTGGATTCGATACATCTTATTGAAACACAAAAAAATGACGTTTTCTTAAATAATTTATATCTGTGGTCCGCTTAAAATTAACTTGGACGATTTTGACAATCTCCGACACAGATTAGCGATTGATATTGCAGAAATGAAATTCGGAAGTACCTTATTTGAGATTTTACTACCAAGATATTCATCTCTGCTCTTTGATCGACGTGCGCCATATGCCTATAACACACTTTTCATATCGTAACGTACTTAATAAAATGCTAATTGAGATTTTATTTTTTAATCTGTCGGATATTCGATGAAAAAGGGTGACCAAAATGTGATATCCAAAATGATGAGAGTATCGAAAAACGAACTGCCGATCAAAAATCATTTAGATACCTCTACCATTGTCTGTGAATTATTCGACCGGTCAAATCATGCAAACGAAATATTAAATTGCCCAAATTAGTATTATAGTCATCGAATCGAGCTAATTTATTTCATTTTGGCAGCTTTGAAAAGAGAAGTACCAACAATAAAAAAACGAACATGTAAGTTAATTTTCGTTGCGACTATCAAGGAACTTTAAATAGGTGCAAAAACTAACTGTTTATACAGGATTGACGACAAAGACAAAATTTTGGTTGCCTATCAATCGAATACTGATATCATAACAATCTGTTTGGTTGGTCTTCATATCGCCTTCTTTGCTCTTTTCGCAATCTTTACATACCCTATCTCGTGAGTAAGGAGGTTTTGACCAAACAGTTTACCGTTTGGTTAGGGTCATCTCACCTTAAATATTTTTCCTGGGTCGATCGACCAGTATTCTAATTCAGTTGACTCAAAAATTATTAACACCAATAAATTAACTGTGAGAAATATTAAAAGTTTTTGCGTATTTTATTCGTTCGTCAGGACCTGGCAGTCAGATTAATACTGGTCTATCAGCATGATGTTTGTTCATAGAACCTAATGGATTTTAATTCATTTTCTATATTTTCAATCACTTATAAAAATCAAAATTGTTACATGTTGGTCTAGCTAACATATGGGTTCTTATTGAATTTAGGGTTCTTATAAGCCCTCATACGTGTGCTCAAACATTAAAAGTTTGAATTCGGACATTTATTGTTCTAGACTTCTTCGAGACCCTTTCACTGTCCGTGCACCGGGTCGGTCATCCTTTGATCTTGTCACGGGCCCAATCTGTTACTTTCTGTACCTGTTTCAAAAATACTATAAATCAGATATCGATTTTCACACCATGAAACCAGTATCAAAGAATCCCGACGGACAAATCAATATAATGAACACAGTAAATGTTGCTTGAAGTCAATATCAAGTGGCTTTCATGACTAATTTGTAGAAAATGGCCATAAAATAAGCCTGAAATGGCAACAGCAATTGGGAATAAGATGAATGATTGAACCAAGACTGGAAATTATCATATACGGGTGTATGCCTGCATCACGGGATTCAGAAAATCATTTAAGTGATTTTCACCAAAAATCGAGTTTTCAAATTCGAAATGCCAATCTCTAGAATCGAAATTTCTATATCCCGTAGCGTACTTCCTCAATCAATATGTTTCGATAAGTCCATTTCAATACGCTGAATCTTTAATCCGTGAAAATCATTATCCGCTCAAAAATGTTGTTTGGATTCCACACTGTGGACATTCAAAATTCACTGTTTGGTCATCGGAGTCGAACGGATACGAACAAGATCTAAAATACGAGATTAATATCTCAGAAGCGGTTTTATCATAAAACAATCATTTCAATTACCCAACTATTTTTGTAGAATCGTAAAATATGCAGTACATTCAAACTCTAATCACCGACATATGTTTTTAGTCCAAGTTCGATCTGAATTATCTTGTGAAAAGTGTCTTTTTTCGATCGAAATGTAATAGTCGAGTAACATATGCTAATCAGAGATAAAGACTCTCAGTCAATACATCACCGTATTTGACAAAATCTTTTCTGCATATAGTCTAATTCATATAGTCTGTATATTACACAGGTCATAATCAAGGCCCTCTTTGTAGTAGTAAGTCCTCTTCTAGTTATCCCCAATTTTGAAAGTAGGGAAGCATACCGAGTATAGGACGATAATATAAAACAGTGTCGAGTGAAATTTTTGTCAGTACATACATCAAGTAAATACATCGCATAGGTCATTTTAGGTATCTTATGTATAGTTTATACTGTAACGTCCATACAGTACAGATAAAGTACATAAAAGAGCGCGTCGGACACATACAGAATAAGCTTCAGGATACAAGTTTGAATAATTGACTCGCTAGCGCCATTTTGTTAAGCGTATGAGGATTTGAGAGTAGAGTTGGCCTCTTTGGTGTCGCTAGTGATTTGACTGATGAAGTTGGGTTTATAATGCCGCCAACCTTCTGCTATTTTATACAAAAAGCATTATAACAGAATATGAACAATTCCGGAGTTAAACTCGAGATGCAAAATATGACAACTGAAAATAAAGCTAATGGGATTGGTATTGGCAACCAGAATAACCCATCACCAGATAAGAAGACGAGAAAACGTCGAAGAAGAGATAAATCTCCATCTGATGTTCCAGTTGTTAAACAGGTCCGTAGAGTGAAAGCGAATGACCGTGAGAGAAACCGAATGCATGGGCTGAATGATGCGCTAGATGAGCTGAGAACAGTTTTACCAACTTACCCAGATGAATCGCGCCTGACCAAAATTGAAACGTTGCGATTTGCTTATTCATATATCTGGGCCCTTACCCAAATGTTAGAAAAAGAACAGGTTGAAGCTGGTATGACCCCTGGTATGTTCAATCCAATGTCTAATTCATCAAACGGAGAAGCCAATTCGCATGTGCCATCGCATGAAATGATTTTAAATCCTAGTGGTTATCCTCCAATGGAACACTATCAAATGCAAGCTGGCAACGGTCAAGTCGGCGTCGGTCTTCCCGCCCCTATTCCTAACCCATATAATGAGATGTCTGCAAATGATTCTGGGTTTGCTGATTCGCCTGGTGGTGAGCAACGTCTTAACCACTCCCCACACAGTGGTATGATGGCTAATCCTATACAATTTCCTACTCAAAATTATGATTCTTCATATGGGCATTCTGGTATTCCATATGGAACAGCTGGAATGACTTCTGATGGATCTGGATATGGCCATTTTCCACAGGGATATCAATTAAACGGACACAATCCAGCTCAAGAACAAGTTCCAAGTATGCCATTGAGTCCTTATCGTGTCAGTGAGGGACACAACCAAACCTTACCCGAACAACAAATGGGCCAAGCCAACCCAGATCAAATGATTCAATTCTCTTAAACTGAACATACTGCCATTCTGTATATATTACGATGTATTAAACGTGATTGATCATTCAAAACTGTTCATTTATCGCAAGTTATTAAGTTTTTGGTTATTTTCGTGAGTTAAAAAGTGTGAATTAAATGTTAAATTTGGGAGTTTTAGGAACACACATGATGTAAAGTATAGAGTAGGAAACATCCAACATTGATTTAATTTTATGCAAATTAGTGTGACAGCGATGGTGATTTAGGGTCAGTGTTGTAAAATCTGAAAGTTCCTGACATCATCGGATTTATTGCAGATTATTAATTGATTTCATGAATTGTTTAACTCTGAAATGGTATACCATGGTATCATAAATCTTTATTTTTGCATTGTACCCTGTGCACTTTCATATAAATTGGTCTTCGAATATAAGTTTAGTTACAAACGAAGGCTCTTAAAAATGTTTTATTGGTGCATAAATTATGCAGCATAATACAAAATTATCCCAGTAAAGACTTTACCGTACAGTAGAAGATTAAAGTCGAAACGGAGTTGACTCAGTCACCGTTGCATTCAATGGTCTTTTTAAACGATATTATGTTTATTTCCAGTACGTATTCAACAAAATTGTGGGGTTTGCCCGTAAATGTTCGGAGAGAACGAAAGTGGAGCTTAACATACAGTGGCGGATGAAACTTTGGCCGGTTTAAGTTTGCCTAAAATTCGCAAAATCGGCCAAAGTTTGAGGGGACAAAGTTTCATCCGCCACTGTATCATTGAGAGCTTATCAGTTAACATGATATTGTTAAAAAACGTCTGGCCTATACAGAAAAATTCGGAACAGAAAATTCGAATGAAAAATTTAATACAAAAACCAGACTGCGAGTATATTAACTTTGATTGGAACTTCATTGACCGTCTTGGACCAAATATTATCCCCATTATAATATTAATATCAGCCATTGAGTACATTAATTGATAAGTTTAACATATGTTTGTTGTTTGCCACTTGAATCGAGCCAGATCTGTCCACTTGAGCAATTTTATTTTCTAACTATCCTATTGGCTAAATTAGCCAATATTATATTTTGCTGCTAATGGGCGAACTCTTTACCCCAAAGTCAAGAATTTAATATTCAAGCATACGGAACCAAATATGTTTCGAAATCTGACACATTTTAGTATTAATATTTTATCTTGTACAAATCTTTATGGGTTCCATGTTAGAGTATGGATGATAATGTATCTCCTGCTGCGTATTGTTGTAAGCACTGCATGTGAAAGGTTACTAATTGCTATACTCTGAAAGTACCCAAAAAGATTAAAAAATGTGCCGACAATGAAGTCAGAGTACTCTTTTAGCTTAGCCTAATTTCTCTGTCATTTCCCCTTAGAACAAACAAGCACTTGCTGCGAGTTTCTTTTGGTCTGATTTATGATTCCGCTTTAAAGTCAACTCGCATCTGTTTAATTATATCCCTTACCCCTCACGGTAAGGGCCTTACCACAAAAACATCTCAGGATAACATTGGTTGCCTGAATTGGGGTAACAGGATTTGGGGAAAATCTCCATGAATTTGGATATTGGCGGATTGAATATTTGAATAGCATGCTGTGATTTATAACTAAAGCTCGTTTCCTGTTGTAAACTAATAGTTAATGCTAACATGATATTTTTAGCTTATTTCCGTTTTCAATCGATCATTTTTGACTTTCATGCATTTTTTTATCATTTTACAATATACTAACTAGCTGACTTTTAAAACTTTTCTCCTAAGATAAACTCTTAAGTTTATATTTGAATATGCTGCATATAATATCCTGCATATTCCCATATTCCTGCATATTATATGCACACGAGTTGATTATGATGTCACTTACCGTTAATAAAGCTTATGTGACAACGTCACAAACCAAAGCTGAAATGACGTCAGTACCAAGTGTAGATTTGTCCGAAAGCATAAAAATGTCATGAATCACGGGAATTTCCAATTTAATGATACCGGCATTTCATCACTAGTACTTGCAATCAAAAACCTCATCACAGCTTCAAATTCAGCTTTATAGTCTATGGTGCGATGTTAGCTGTCAAACCGATCCTAAACCACCTGATGAGCTGGCCTACCTGACCAATTAAAAACGGACCAGGTGGTTAACTCAAAAGGTAAGACCAGTGGCTTTATGACGAGAATGCCCAGTTCGAGCTTTGAAGCTGTCAGTTTAAGCTGCATGACATACTTCAAAATAGACGTAAATAGTAAACTGTAAACTACTGTATTACATAAACGGTAATCAAAAACGTGCGTGTAGTAGTACTTCAACCATCCGACTTGAAAGGACCGTAAATCGTTTGCGACTACAAAACGTAGCGACGTACATAATCGTTGGTTATGGAAAAATCGTACGACCCTTCAGTTACGGGTACTCTACATGGTGGATAGGGATCAGTTATCCCGGATAAGTTAGATCAAAAGAAGCGAAAGGAACACAGAATTCAAAAATAGCGGAATGTGAAATGTCAAATGCCGGTAATAGTTGAGGCAGTATGATGCATACTATATGCTACTTAATTGATGAATTTTTATGGTACGACTTTAAAATGAACCTGTCAATCGGAATCTCTACCAGTAAAAGATGTTATAGATTGGGTATTTACAGTCAGATTAAAAGTCAGAACCATACGGCTGAGAATAAGTGTAAATATTAGGTTGAGAGTGATTAATTCATGCTCTAAGTTCGCGACATATGGACAAGGAATCATCCTTTTTCTATCGGACAAAAATCAGACCAGAAATCGATTTTATCCAAATATAAGGAATGACGGAATTGATTTTCGTCACTTTTTGAGCGATTAGGCCTCAATACCAGCCTAGTTTTCTGATTTCGGATTGCACAATAAACTAATAACTCGACTCATTTCGTCAATTTAACCCTCAATCACATCAAAAATTGCCATTCTGGATGCGTTTGACCCCTTAATGACCTAAAAGGGTCTATTCTGTCTTAACATACTGTATGTTACATACACACTGCGGACAAGTGCTTTCGTGGTAACGTTTTCACGGTGGTTATATAACTATGGTGGCTTTCCTCTATAACTAAGAATCTTTGACTCTTTTTGAACGCATGAAAAGTTAAATAAACTTTAAGAATTTAATGGTTAACGATGTTTTCTGGCATTTTTACAATATAATCAAATCATATGTTTCTTCTCATATCTTTTGGAACATCTTATTAACTTAATTCTAGGCAGAAACTTTTTAAAGTTCGAACAGGAAGTTCAAAAATGAAGATCTTCGGCGTTCTGGAAATTTTGGTTTTAAACGAAGCCCGGTCTACTAGAGAATTGAATCCGGAATGCAAAGATATAAAATGTAAATGACTAGCAGACTGGGCACATTTAGCTAGTAGACTCTTTAGGGCAGTGAAAACAGCTATAAGATCATTCCAAGAACATGGATTAGTCTAGATTATTATTGCCATGTCCGACTTTATATCCGATAACTTATTTTTGAGTTTAATATTGATAAATTTGAAATAACCTCCCTTTATAAGACGCTGAGAGATGCCAGACTGAATGCGAGACAACTCAAATCAGTTGCATTGCAAATTGTGCGGATCAGACCTGTTTGTCGAATTGCAATCGTGATTACGTTTCCTGTGAAAATGGTAATTAACCTAAATGATCTTCTTTGACCTTAGAGAAACCATTTTACTTAAAGATTGCCCTTGTTACACAAACTGCTTGGAAGGATGTCCCTGCTCATATGAATCAACTTTCTGTCCAAATCCTGATGATGTATATTTCTATGTTATAGAACCCGCTATTTATGCTAAGGTCTGCTTCAAAACATTTTCCGCGAGAAATGCTATTTTTGGGTTGCACATGTGTTTTGAATAACATTCGACATTGTCAGGTGTACAATTTTTCAGAGAAATTTTTGACAAAACAAACTTTGAGAGGAGGTTCAAACTGATTTCACGGGAACTTTCGAAAACTCTCTATCTTGGTCTTATCAACCAGCAGTTTCAAAGCCGTTTTAAGCAACATAAATTAACTTGGGTTGGCGAAACTCAAAAACGAGAAACTCAATATTTCTATCCGACGATTGAACATAACACTGACTATTTCAAATCATTTACATTAAATGAGGTAAGACATCTTGTTGGTGGTGGTTCTGGTGGTGGATCGGGTGATGATGGCAAATATCTCCGTCACTATACTCTTGCCAACTCGATTAATGAAATTGGTTTGGGCGTTTGTGGATATCAACAGCAAGAACCTTTGCCGTGGAGCATTTCAAATGCTGATGTAATATCATTTAAGAACGAATCCGAAGGACTGGATTTACAATTAGGCACTTAGTTGTTACTCATATGTAGGTACAATTCAGTGGGATTTAGGATGTTTAGAATGCGCTCGACTATTATCCTGGAACTTTCACTTAAGGAGTAATTTTATCCAAGGAATCGATTGCGCTTATCAAAATTAGCAAAAAATACCAACCAGGCGGTCAAAATCGCGATTTTATGCACTTAGAATTAAATTTCCTGCTGAAACTATCATACTTCGAAGTTCGAACCATGATTATGCTTTCTTCGGATTAAAAGGTAGATGCGTTAACCCCTATCCCAGGGGCTATCTGCGACAATCAAAACCTGTACAGTACAGATGAAATCCGAGGCTGTATGATGACTATCTTAATCAAAACTTTATCATAAATTTTTGTAAAAAGTTCGAGTCCAGTCGTTATAGAAAAATAAATAATACCAGTCATAGGAGATCCTTGAAAGTTATGTTTTGTGGAATGGGTTCTCCAGCATGGAAGTGTTCCTACTACGACGGTTCCACCTATACCAATGCTCCATCTTTGAATGAATATCATTCAAATGGAAAGCTGCTTGAAATAAATGACAATGGTGATATGATAATGATTGCTGGTCAGAATAGTCTATCCGTTGAGCTGTTACCATATGGTGGCGATGAATGGGAAATCATCTCTCAAATGAACGATGTTCATTTCAAAAATGGATATTATCACTTTACTGCAGCACGACTTGGTTCAAAGTATATTTATACTTTTGGTGGATGGGCTGGAGCAAGCCAAATATCAGGATTGAAAAATATTTATAAAATGAACTTGGAAACTTATGAATGGTCTGTACATCCCCAACAGCTTATTTATCCACGAACAGGTGAGCAGCTAAACCATAGCATTTAATAACGTTTTAGTTTGAAAAACAATATTAATGACTCATTAAGGTCATGTGAGCATGGCACGAGGTAACACTGTCTGGCACATTGGTGGCAGTACCAACGACTATGTTACCAGATGGAAATTAAGTGAAGACGAAGAAACATTTGAGACTGCAAACAGTTCGATTTATATTCCATGGTGGGGATTCTACCCAACTGCTTTCTTTGTCGAAGAAGAATTTAGCTGCACTTAAAACTTAACGCAAATAAGCTGATCATTTTTGTAATACACTATTAATGAAAAATTTTTGGAAATTTTTGTTTTCCGTAGTTGAAATCCGCTTGAAAAATCTGCCTCAGTCGAGTTTCATGAGTTGGATTTTTTACTTTTCCGGGGTTTTTAATGTCCGTGGCACTACGTTACGAATCAATTCGTGTTTGCAACCCTTTCCTTTAACAATTTTCGTGAGTTCTGGCCAAGTCCATTCAGAATCGAATTCTGACAGTTCCACATCTTTGTGCTCCAGATTCAAAAACTCTTCTATTTTGTTGAGTACTTCTGAAGAATTCTTAAAATCTTCTTCTTTTCTCAGCACAAGGAAGCTTTCTTCTTCGAAAACCTTCATCCATCGATCAAAATGGAGACTGTAAAGTGACCTTGTAAGAAATGAAGACGGTTTCAGATCTTTTCCGTTCTTCAAAAAAGATCGCAAGAGTTTAATGGCATTTAAATCCGTAGTGTTCCCATCAAGGGGTAGTTGCAGCTTTGTTTCGTGGAGTATAATATCAATTATTGTCGAAGCAAAACTCTAAAAAGAATTTTCAAAAATTTCAAAATTTTCATTTTCTTTTTTGAACCAACCTCGGCAAATTCATAAGTTTCGAAGTTATTAATTTTTGTCTTTTTCGGCCAGTTTTGGCCGACCTTCCATGCATGTTGCATTTGTAAAAGCATCCTTTCATATGGATCACAATATGTGAAAATAAACTTCATTCGGGGGTTTATTTGGAAAAGTTTTTCTGGAGCACCGACTATTGAAAACGCACTTTTTGATTTTTGATATATCATCGTTTTGCCTTTCCGTCTACAATTTTGGTCCTTTTGCACATTCTAAGTTACTCAATTATTCTTTCTTATAAATAATAAGTCTTCAAAACCACCTAGTTCTCTCACCTGACCATGCAAAAAAATGCTATTTTTACATTGTTTAAGCAAAGAATAGTGGCTTAGAAGCTTCCATAGGTATTCCGTTCCACAAAACTGTGATCCAATTATGAGAAAATCAGGTGAAATGTTCTCTTCTAAATCTGTCGAACGGATCTCTCGGTCAATTCTTCTCATTTCTTGTGAATAAAAATGTTTCCATGTGAATATTGAACAAATGATAGTAATAAATAAAAGTCCCCCCACCAGAATTTGTTCCTTCCCATTTTTACTAAGCCGGATTGATCTCATAATGAAAATGCAAATTAGGAATTCCACGGTGGAATTTCACCACGCGGTACGAGGCTGCCCGAGGGCCTTTCTATTCTTCATTGGTGATCATGCAGCTTCACCTATATCGATTTCATTTTTCAGTTTTGGGATTCTAGATTAAAATAACAACCTGATCACAGGAATTTTAAAAATTAGTTTTTGTCGGAAAAGATCTAAAATGAGGTATTTAAGGCCTCATAGGAGTGGAAAAACTTAACTATTTACCTAAAACAGATTGAATAAAGACTCCATCCAAAACCAAATTTTGGTCCAAAATTTGGACCGGAAATCGAACCACGACCAATTTTGACCGTTGACAATTCTAGGAACTCAAAATTCAAACTCGTGGCCTATCTTGACCCCGTTTTTGATAGTTATTAGATCCTAATATATCTGAGCATTTAAAAAGTCACATTGGCCCACGTAAAAGAGGGGGATAAGGTGCCGTTTTAAATATTCAGACAGGAACTTTGTAATGACAAACTGACCACTGACTCAAATCATGATTCATACTGGCTCATCCCAAAGACTCATAGTATGCTACGTCAGCCAAAAATAAAAAGAAAATAAATCGATTACCGTTTTTGTAGTGAAGACAAACTTATGTCACTTCATTTTAAAAAGTGAAAGCAAAGTTTTAGCATGATTACGGTGGCGTCTATATTGGATGTGCTTCGAATCCGAGGAAGTTTTGAAGTATTTTTTCACCATTTTTCTCATCTTGCCAAATGTCCCTCCCATTTTCAAATTTTCTTTTAATATGGTTTGCACATTGGTGTGCGTATGAAAAGAATAAGTTATTGGAGCATTATGATCTGACGTTTTATCCTGAGAGTATGGATTTTCTTGAGAATTTGAAACCTTCGTTACTGGATTTAGCCGACTTTGAATTTGAACAAAAAACAAAACGCCAATGAATGTTAAAAAGATTGTTCCTCCTATGAGTTTCAAGTAAGCCGATTGGAACCGGAGGGGCTGAGATCTATTAATATCATATCTATACTGTGACACAAAACTTGTTTCTTTCCATTGTTTGTTTCCTTTTTTCATTCTTTGATTTTTTCTACTGATAGCAGATGAAGAACACTCGTTGTTATATACGCTTTTATAACGCAGACATATTATATCATAT
>SCLD01090837.1:0-13094 GCA_004367895.1 Oikopleura longicauda | reverse complement strand
GTCCTCGACCTGACGACATGCCCGTGTCAATCGTGGTGGACACGGTCTGGGGCTGATCAACCAGGGGCTGGCCCTCGGTCGATTCACTTTGAAAATGTTTTTGAAGATTTTGATAATAACGGACAGAAACTATACCTGACATGTTCGTCACTTTGACGCCAATAGGTATACGCTTTCCTGCTGATAACAATAATGACAATGACAATAATCGCGCCAATAAATATCGCCATTAATGGCAGATTGGACTGTCCCGTGTCGGTATCGTCCATTTCATCACCGGGAAATACAATCCCACCAGTTGTACTGTTGTTGCACTTGTCAATGCCCACATACTCATCCTCATCACTGAGCGTGCAACATTTCGACCAATACCTACTTCCACTCGTACTTTAGCAATAAAGTCATCTTATGATTGAAAAAACCTGGTATTGTCCAAGCGACAGTCCCAGGATAAGCTTGGATGTTCGATGCACTTGTACACTGTACTCGTCAATTTACCGCGTTGCTTGTCACTGATCTGGTCATAGACGCGCGTCTCCTCGCACACGCCGAACTGGGCGTCGACGCGGCAGTGGGTGCTGTTGATTCTGTGCTCCTCTTTAGCATTGCATGGTATTCGAGAGCCATCTTCGTACTGCTCATAACATGCACATGTCAGATTGAGGGCCATTTTGTGTTGTTGCTTGTGTGTTTCGTGTTTCAATTCAAATGAAAACCTATTCACGCATAATGAATGGAGCTTTGTGTCGTAGTTCGTAGTAGTAGTCGTAGTAGTGTGTTTCTCTAGTATTTTTTTTCGTGTTGTCCGTCGTGTCTATAATTTCTACAATGTTTGCTCACTTGTGTAGCTTCGCACGAATGGATAGTTAGTTAGTTAGACGTAGTGTTGTGTGTGTGTGTCTTAGTCCGAGCTTCGTGAGTGTCCGTTTTGAGCTCCGCGCCGTATCACGTATATTGCTCTTTTCAATTCACCTCACATCAAAAAGGGCGCACCAAACTGTCTCTATCCTGTTGATGAAAATTTTGCCTCACACTCACTCACACTGCTACACACAACTGCTCTCTCTCTCTCTCTCTCTGAGTCTGGGAGAGAGAGAGTCGATGGCGAGTGCTTGCCCTTTTCCCTTTGACACAACTTTGTTTAGGGTGGTGTGTGTGTGTGTGTGAGAAATTAAGGAGAATCGTAGGTGGCGTGTACTATCAAGTGATATGTGTTTTTTTATTCTTTCAAAGATCAGTTCTAACAATCAAACAGCCACTCGAGCAGGTTGAACTTCTTTTTCTGAAGAGTCTATTGTTTTAAAATGTTTTAAAAAATCACCCATGCCGTAATGTTGATGTCGACCTCGCTACCAATTTGATTGTTCGCATTGACAAAGTTCTGCTTGTTGTTGTTCACGGGCGCAAAGTTAACATTGAGCATGTTCTGCTGGTTAACGCCGCCAACGATGTTACAATCTAAATCACGCGTGTTTTTTTTTACTCACCACTCGGTTGTCTGCATCTTTACCTGTGCATGGCGATGCCGGCGACTCGTGTGGCGGTGTCTCGGGACGTGGTGACTTTGGCGATTTCGGGGACTTTGGTGTTTTCGGGCTTTTGGGCGTCTTAGGGGATTTTGGCGTCGCAGTTTTTGGTGTCTTGGGACTTTTCGGGGTCGCCGTCTTAGGGGTTTTTGGTGTTTTGGGGCTCTTGGGTGTCTTTGGAGATTTCGGTGTTGCCGTTTTTGGGGACTTCGGAGAAGGGGTTTTTGGTGTTTTAGGGCTCTTGGGTGTCTTGGGGGATTTAGGTGTCGCTGTCTTTGGAGTTTTCGGTGTTTTTGGGGACTTTGGCGTCGCTGTTTTCGGAGATTTTGGTGTCTTAGGGCTCTTTGGGGTTTTCGACTTGGGCGTTTTGGGTGTTTTCGGACTCTTTGGGGTTTTTGACTTGGGCGTTTTAGGTGTTTTGGGACTCTTTGGGGTCTTACTCTTCCCAGTTTTTGCCTTTGCAGATTTTGGCGTCCCTGATCGGGGCTGGCGTAGCTTTGGTGAGAGCAAATGGGTCTCGAAGCTGCCCGAGTTAGCTAGCTGGTCGACTTGTTGATTGTTTGGAACGACGAACGCATCGAAACTGGCAACAGCCAGGGTCAAAAGTTTAAAAACTCTCATGTTAGTGCTACAATCTGACGATGAACAGAGTATTATATTGTGTCGAGAAAGCTGTCCGGAAACAGTTTTTCCATTCAAATCCACATTATCGCCATTGTGTCCCCTAAATGTACACATAACGTGATCGACGTTCTATTTGGCTTTGTTATACGTAAGATGAAACGACCCATGCCGTTTGACGTAGTGACATTTTACGAAGTCAAATTTGGAACCATGAACTTCATCGATTGGTTGGCGGTGGTGGTTGAATGGCGCAGAATCCCTCCAGCTATAAGTCTGCCTCTTTATAAATACGGAACGGAATTGGCTTACAGTTTTACAGTTTTTACTCGCTCGGCGTTACTACTCGGCCGTATTGCAGACTAAGCATTAGAGAAAAATGACGGAGCCAGTTACTAATCCAACATTTTGGACCGATTACGAGTGGGGCCAAGAGTAAGTTTACTTATGTTCACGTTCACCAAGTTTTAACCCCATGTTCAAGTGAATGGCAAATGCGAATGGCTTCCTCGGTTCACCACACTAATCCGCGATCGGCGACTCTTGACTTCTGGCGTAAAACAACCCATTATGACAAGTATAAGATCATCCAGGCAAAACGACGGGCACAAATGAACAAACCGACCAGGTAAAAATAGCGTCCTTGCTGACATCAGCATAATTACGAGCCCCGCGGGCGTTTCGTTGTTGATGTACCATTGGTACAGCCGTAATGACTAATTTCCAGTTCGGGCTTGAACAAGGAAGACCACATGATCGTTGCCCAGCGTTTGGGTGATATGGAGAAGCGTCGTGTTGGTACACGTTTCATCGATCGCGAAGCAACTGAAGAAGATCAAGCGAAACCGTTAATGGAGATCTTGGCCAATAAGGGCATTGAATGTTCAATTATGTGACACCATAAGATATTCAAATAAACTTAGTTTCCCCTCTTGCCCCATTGCGGACTTAGTTGACTGAGTGCAGTATAAGACAAATTTACGACCAACCCCATAAGAAGAAAACTGATTGATTTTGTCAAGTCAAATAGCCTAATAACGTTTATTTGGAGCCTCTTTTAATTAGCGTTCTGAATGCTGCGCCGGTCAGACGGAACAAGGTCAGTGTTACTAATTAGACACTTTTCTAAACTAATTAGACACTTTTCTAAGTTTTAATCAGAATATATTCTGCTTCTGATTTTAGTTAATTAGGACAGTTCGTTTTCAGTGGATACTGATCAGCATCATCAGCTCAGGAAGAAAAAAATTGTGAAATGGGTGATTTTCTTAACAGGTATATTTTTTTGATTGATTCTTAAAAATTACCAAGAATCAATCAAAAAATATATCTGGGAAGAAAATTACCAGAAATTATACCTTTTCAATTTTCTTCGTCTGAGGAAGAAAAATTGTGAAATGAGTAATTTTCTTCACAGATATATTTTTTGATTGATTCTTGGTAATTTTCAAGAATCAATCAAAAAAAATATACCTGTTAAGAAAATCACCCATTTCACAATTTTTTCTTCCTGAGCTGATGATGCTGAACAGTAGCCACTGAAAACGAACTGTCCTAATTAACTAAAATCAGAAGCACAATATATTCTGATTAAAACTTAGAAAAGTTGGTGCAATTTATGAATAGCCAGACACATTTCGCACACTCGCGTTTTCAAAGCCCATTTAAAATCACTCGATGAGCGGGGTTGAGTTTTGCCAGTGACCGTTTTTATTCGATTATATATTGTCTGATGGAGTGAGTGTGACACCACAGGGCAGATACGGCTATTGAAAGCGAAATGGCTAATTAACTTTTTAGATACACAAGTTAGGTTAGCCATTACAGACGTGTACACCTGCAATAATTTGTTTTAAGGCTGTGTTGGACTTGGTTTTTGCATTTACTACCTTAATACTTAATGACATACTGTAGATGGTTACATCCAAAAAAGACATCCAAAAGTTGACCTAACAGATTATCAAGCGTTTTCAAGGAATAACTGTTTAGGTTAACTTCCTTCCTATCTATGGCTTACAGATGTGTAACGTGTGAATCGAACTGTTTTTTGTTTATCATTTTCGGAATTGAATTTTGAGCTCTCGTGATGATGTGGACTTGAAGGGCGTCACCAGTTGTATGTATGTGTGTGTGCGCTTGTGCGCACTCGAATCGAGAAAGAGCACATTTGAGAAAAAGGATCTCACTCTGCTAAACTTTATTCATTAATTTCATCTTCACCGCACATACAATCGAGCCTGAACGTTGAAAAAACTGAGAGAGAAGAGATTATGAATATGACCACAATCGCCAGTACGGCTGTTGCTATCATTCAAGAAGCCCTGAATCAAACGGCCAGTCAGCTGGAGTCATCTGCAACGACAGAGGCAGCAGCAGCAGCTAAGCCACCAGTGCGACAAAACATTCAGTACGCGTATGATATGCCGAAGCGATTGGGACCGAAAAAGAAAAGCACGCTCGACATAATGTAAGTCTCACATTTTTTTTACTTGACCTGGACATGGATGTTTTCGGTCTTGTAGACACTATTCTAGCAACACGCCTCATGTGTGTGCCACTACATAATTAATGCGTTTTCCATAACGGTTATAACCTCCCCCTAATTCGGATATTCGCCAACAAAGGCAGCATGTGTGGATGTCCTGAATCCACCAACTAAGACACATCATAACCATGGCCCATTGACAATGGATTACAGTTGTTGTAAGCATATTTTAATAAAGGTGTCCCGGAATTTAATTTGCATATAGATTGGCAACTCCGTTGATGAGCATATCACATAGCGCCCAAGGTCATACGATAGAGTGGGGAAATTAATTCCTTGTTGAATCTGGCCGCGACTTTTTTGTGCCATGTACTGACATTGATCGTCGCGTGGCCAGAGAGCGCGCACAGATTAATTTGCACAAAGTTAACTACGATGTGCTTTATTTAGCATTGCCTCATGTGTTCTATCGATTCTACTGGTCGTGCTGGTGGTGGCCGTGATGAAATGGAAAAAGAAGGACGAGGAGGAAATGCGACTCAAGGAAGAGGAGTACATGTCGCGACGTGTATCAGCCGCCAATATTGCACGCACTAAGGTAAGATTTTACCGCATCAAGTAGTTACTTCGCTTGTTATATACAGCAGACTGTATCAGACTATTAGCTGTATTATACAGCCTGTATACACGTGCTAGTTGTACACAAATACTTGCTAGCGTAATCCCCCTGTAAGTCTATCACATAATTCGACAGTTGCTCGGCTTATCGGCCCTCATGCCATCAAGCCCCAACTGGGGCCAATACACTGTTTAAAACACACATATCACCAACTTCATCTGTACTTGAAGGGCAAATCACGACGTGGTTCAACGGCGCCCGACAACTTCAAAAAGGTCCAGTACAGTCGCTCGCGGCGCCACTCGAATGCGATCGTCATCGCCGCCCAACAACGCCGGAAGACCAGCATGGACCAGCAAATTGTCTGAGCCGTTGAACATTTCGAGAGTCAAATTGCTTGACAAAAAAAGCTGACTCTTTTTTAGCAACGAGAAAGAGAGTAAAACTAATGCGCTGTAAATAAATGACACGCCAATCTAGATTGTCCGCTATTTGTTGCTTAGTGCTTAGTGTGTTTTCATTCGTGTGTGTGTGCCGAGTGAGAGAAAGTAAGAAAAAATGATTGACACAATCGCCGGCATTGTTAACGAAATCCGGGGCTCGTACTCGAACAAGCCGGGCGATGTGTGGCTCTTTATCACCATGGTGCGCGTCTTCCTCGTCTCACAGTGTAAGTGTACTGTCTTCCATTTTGTTTTTACTTGCATCCAACAATTTAGTCTTCATGAAATATTACGAAGATGGTGGCCTTGACAAGTGCGCCAGTATTAATCCACGCTCACCAGGCTGTGTCAACCTGTGTCAGTTGCATTATGAGCCCGTCTCATTGTGCACTTTTTGGATGACGTCGCTCAAGGCAGTGATGCTTCCCTTTGTCCTCTTCCGCATGCTTCTCAATTTTGTCCGAGTCAAGAACCAGTACCGGGTAAGTACAGTGTCAGTCGTCTTTTCCATTGTAGCAATATCACCAACAGGAGGCCCGTGACTTGCCCCACACGTGGCTCACCCGGACCCGATCATTGCGACGGTCAAATAATCGCCAGTACTTGTGGAGCAAGCCAATTGCCGTTTGTCTGGTGAGTGATAATGGCGTTAAACCTGTTAAATTACTTTGAGCTACTAAAAGCTGATCAAACTTGGCGCTATTCTGACGTTGGAGATTATCACACTGTACCTATTTGGCTGGTTGCAACAATTCAAATATCCTGAGCGGCTAATACACCCGAATATAAACGACACGTACATGGACTATCACTTCAGCACACTGTGGGAGCATTTTAGCTCATTCATGATAATTCCCGAAGGTTATTACTGCGACACTACGAAAGTGTAAGTAGGGCCAATCATTGTCTACATTGGCAACAATTTGATTTAGTCATGAAACGTGGTTTGGAACTGAGCGAAATGGGCGTCCGACGACCACGTGCCATGGGGTCAATACCTACATGAATTGCTGGGTGAAGAATTCAGTTCAAAAAACATACATGAATCGAACAATGGTGCTGTTTCAATTGGCGGCAGTGGTGCTGATGGCGCTTGAATTGATTTCTCACATAGTAGGCATGGGTGGCCTTCAATAACACAGAATACTTTTACTTGCGAGTGAATCCACCATTTACAGGCCACATAACTGGCAAGCGACAGCAACAAGCTGAGTCAGATCTTGACATGGGCGATGTCGAGTTGACCAGCCCCTTGAGTTACCATTATCCGGATAATTTCGTCATTGAACCCGAGGACGAGCCACGATTGTATAAAACAGAAAGTAACGTCAAGTTTGATATCAATATGAATGAAGACCGAGAGAAGAACGGATAGGGTTGAACTCTTATTTTGTGAAATGGAAGAAATAAAGTCAAGTAAAATCTATTATCCAACCTTTGTTTCGAAATCATCATTCAATTATCAATTAGTCTAAAGTAACTGTGTTAAATTTTAAAATTACAATGGTGGCGCGGTGGTGATTGTCAGCGTCTCCAAATCGTACAAGTTGAATCTTTCAAGATTAATCAGTCAATAAATATAGACACTGGTAAAATAAAAACATCTTGTTTCATGGCACTCAAATTACCAAATTAGTTATTGACCAATTTAAACTAAAAAGCCGGCAAGGTACCAATGGAGCCGCACCACACAACAACAAAGTTTATCATGATTCGAAAAACGATTCGCAATACACTTGACAGCGCTGACGAGGATTCTGTTGAATCAGTCGACGTTGAGCAAGTGATTCGATGCTTGTTTTATGGTAGACTAAGAGATCCAATTAAAGAGTACATCAACCACAACACACAGATGCTCACGGAAAAGATTCACAGAGCCTTCTGTAAGGTCCATGGTAAATTTATCAGAAACTGTTTATGCAAGGTAAATAGACACTCTGAACTTGATTCTTTGACACAAGGTTCAAGCCTTCTGACAAATTTATGGTTATCAAACCGGGTCGGTCATTAGCATTTGTTGCACTGTATGAAAACTTGACTGAAAAATTGCGTAACACAGAAGACTGGTTAGAAGTGATCGAATTTCTGAAGGTATTTTAAAATGTAGTACTATTTAAATATCATATCTCAAGTCAGAAAAAGTCGATTTCGAAGAAAGGTGCGAAGTTTCGCCAAACTACAAAGGCAATCATCCCAAAGGTCGACTAACTCCGTTGGAAATCTTCAAGACTGCAGTCAAGTCTGCCAAAGGCGAGCATTGCTATTGGGATCAAACAGAGGATGGTAAGTCACCATAATCTTCAATAATCATTTACACAATTTACAAGCCCGGGCAGCTATTGACCGCGTATTCAAAATTATAAAAAACCGGAATTTTGTCTGTCCTGAGCCAGAAAAATCTCGTACTGACGTAAGTTTTTGTTCGATGAGAGGTTATTCAACCGGTTAACTTTATCGCAAGGATGAGCTCGAATGCGACGTCAATGAAAACGAGTACGCCAGGTTCATTGACGATGCAACAGAAAATACGAGTCATGCAGAAGAAAACGATGACGATGACATTATATGTGTCGGGGAAATCTCGCCAGAAGAAGTCCAAAAGTCAGGCTCAGGAAGAATACCAATCAAAAAGGAAAACTCAGTTTCTCAAACTGTTGTTCAGCCGCCGGCTCAAGTTCCTGTCAAAAAAGAAACAGACACTGTTGGCAGTCAAACTGGTACTAAAAAGCTGTGTCGACGGGCGACACAAACAGAGACAAGCAAAAGGGCTCAGACTGGTACTCAAACAGACAAGACGGATGATCAACTCGGTAATGCAGTGTTAAAATAACAAACTTATAACGTTAGTTTGTTAAGCGTCACGTGAATTGCTCGCCTGGATCAAGCCGTACTTGCGTGTAGAGAAAGTTGAGGAACTCACGAAGCACCCAGATGAAGTTTTCATGATGGTGAAGAAACGAATGTACAGAAGAACAAAACTGCGTAAGCAACGTGAAGCACTTAGCCAACATTTTCCCACGTCTTTTTAGATGATCTCGACATTCAAGAAGAGTGGTTTTGGACCAGAAAACAGAAAAATCTCAGACAGGTTTGGGAGAAAGCGACTGAGATCTACCGTAAGAACATGCGAGAGTTCAAACTGAAGGCAGCTGCTACGAAATAAAAATGCACTCGGTTAACATTTGACTGGACAACAAATAAAACATGTGTGAACAATATTCCGTTTCAAATTTGATTTATACTGTATTTTAACTGCGAGTTAAACAAAAGTACCTTGTAAATGAAGTGTCTCCAATGAAGTGTTTTGAATGAATGGCAGAGTGTACGAATAACACAATAAATTCTTAATTGAATTCTATAAAAAGAAATTTTATTCGGACAGTCAGATTATAGAACGAAAATGAAGTTCCTGCTTTTAACTTTTCTGCTCATGGTAAGATGTTTAATTTTGTGACAAATCCTAACATAACATTTTCAGTCGTTTGCCATGGATCTAAAGCAACATCACTTTCAAGTATACTGTGAACGTATACTGAGTAACCCGTTCAGGAAATATTTGTACAGAAGACTTTGTAAAACGCAATAAATGAAGTTTGTCTTTTAACCGTTGTTTTAATTTTGTCAATGATCAGTAGTATTTAAATCGATAATTCATGACAAGTTACTGTACTTTGCCACTATCTGCCTCGATCACTTAAATTGTTCGTCTTACTACCCCCAAGATAACAATATGTTTCGATATGTATGTAAAGAAAACAATAAGCCCGTGTTCGGTGTCGTTAATGAATATAAATGGATAAGGCTAATTGACTGGTGTAGTCCACGTCAACGTTGAGAGTGAACACATTCAGACGGTCAGAGAATGAATTTTACGGCTCTAAGCGAAATCGTGGATACAAGCGCTGAGTACTGTCTATGCAAATGTGAAGTGCCGTAAGTCGAAGACATCTGTCTTTTGCTCGTCAGAATTCGTTCAGTGACTTCAAAGTCCCGCCGGGCTATCGGCTCGTTTTGGAGGAGATGGAGAAGCCAAAACCCGAAGCCGATTCGTTTGACTTTACAGAGACCTTGCTGCACTACATGCTGCCGAGTTTTTTCATTTTTCTTGCGATTGCACTCGTGTTCTATCTGTTCCATCCATACACAACTGACGACAAGTGCTTCATTTTTCAGCAGCGTCTTGTAAGTATACGCTTTGTTCATTTGTCTTATGTAACAATCGTAGCTCGGCAATCTCAGCACCTCGCGCAAAACTGACTCGAATCGGACTTCTATTTGAGAAAAAAAGAGGGAATAAAACATTATTATGCAGTGTGTGTGTGTGAGTCTACTTCAATCAAGAAACAGAAAAAAAGAGTCCTCCGATGACAGTGTGGAGGAGCCAGACACTGATACCTCCTTCCCCGCTACGTCTTCTACCATTCGTTTACTTTTGTCGATTCCGCCCCTACTACAACACCCTCGAGAGAGAGAGAGAGAAAATAAAAACCGCAGAACAAAAATGGCCAACAGAGAAAGATGGGCGATAAGCGCGAAAAGGGCTGGAAAACAGCTGATTTCTGATAATCTTGGTCAAGGTCAACACGGCCCGTATGCAATCGCTCTTACTCATCGTGTACTTAACCTATTGTTGCCAGTCGCCTTTGATTGCGCTTAAACTGGTCGACATTAGAAGTAGTGTTCAAGTGATGACACTGTGAGACGTGGTCACTGGGGCTGGTCCCGTGCCTGGGCATCGTCGAATGAATCATTTTGGCCTTAACCACCCCCACACAGGTTAACGCTGGGTCACCGGCGCGTTGTGATTGGTTGAGGGAGAGCGAGCGGCAAGGCTCTCACTCGTTGCGAAAGACCGAAGTGAGTTGAGTCACTCACTCACTCGCGAGAGTGTGCGTGTAGGAGAAAGAGAGAGGAGAGAGAATTATTGAAGAGACACAAAAACGGACAAGTGTCTCTCACACTGGACAGGGATGGAGAACGGAGCAACAAACAATTATTATGGAGACGGGCATTGATGATATTGACCTGCAAGTCGGCCTCTCCGGTGATATACTCGAAGGTTAGTTTTTTTTCAACCTTCGTTTCTTTGACTCATTGTTCTATAATAATAGAACATAATGTCGAACAGGAGGTAGTACAGTATGCAACGACCAGCTCAAAGGCTGACCAACACCACTCGGAGGAGTATTTGATCGGGCAGTGGACGACGACGTCGGCGAAGAATAAACCCGAACAGGCATACTTCATCCAAACGCAAGCCACCACGAGCAGCACCAATGCACCAAGCAACGCTTACAATGACACCAATCATGTCAAGAAGAAAAGTAATGTGGTGGCGAAGAAACGCAAGGGGAACAAAGTGCAACATCATCATCACCATCATCATCATGGCAACCATGGCAGCCATCACGGTCAAACATCGTCATCATCATCATCTGGTCGAGATGGGTACCGATTTAGTTGCGATCATTGTGCATTGACATTTATCGATCCAAAAGAGGCGATTGAACACATCTCCCAAACCCACATGCCCAGTAAGAGTGCCCAAGAGCATCAGTATGAGCAAGAAACGACAACCGTTGTCCAGCCGGAGCCCGCGCCCGAGCAACTCCAGGTTGACATGAGCGGCCATCATCATGTCCGGCATCATCATGGGCAGCAACAAGTCCTGCTATTGGTCGATGACAATGAGCTGGTCGAGGAGGATCAAACGCACACATATCGCATCCAATACACCAATGAACCACCACCACCACCACAAACGGTCCAAACCGTGCCACAACAACCTAATGAGCAGACGATCATCACCCAAGAAATGGGACGCAAAGTCGAAATGATCAAAGCGGCACGGACTCAGAAACGCCTGGCCAAGTTGCAGCAGCAGAGCATGAAGCAACATAACCATCGCCAGAGTCACAAGAACACGCAACAATCGCGCTTCATCGACAAGAGCAAGCAAAAGTCAAAGTCAAACGCGGCCCAGGGCGGCTCGTCGCGCTCATCATTGGGGAGTAGTAGCAATGGTGAAATGAATCGAAAGCGGAAACAGGCTCAACCGCAGCAGCATACGCAACTGCGCACGGTTCAAATTGAACAGGCCCAGGTTGTCCATGAGCAAGTCGATCAGGTGATGCACATCAATCATCAGCTGGATCCAATGGACACCGTAATCAACAATATTGACAATGATTCGGTGCTGGAGTCAGGCCAAGGCTCGGTGGTGGTGTCAAATCAAGAGCAGCCCGTTGGTGGTGGCGCCAGTGGCGATCATCCAATCGAGCAAATCCACATTGACCAAGCGGTCCAATTCGCCCAGCCCATTGACGAGGTTGATCCAACCGGAGCCGGCGGTGTTGAGTTGAACGCGCATGACATGTTCAAAGTTCAAGATGATCAGCAGCAACAACCGGGCACGAGTAGTAATCAGGCTCAAAGCGACAAGGTCGGCCGTTTGGGTGAGTTTTGTCTAGTCTCATCGAATGTTCTCTTACTTTACAAAAAAAAGCCGACGTCAAACCGGTTCACATTGGGGAGAAGCGATTCCGCTGTGAGAAATGTGGCAAAACGGTCAGTTTTTTTTGTTCAATTTAAAAAAATCTCTAACAATAATCATTTTGCAGTTCTTCCGCAAAAACAAGCTCCTCCAGCACATGGATGGCCATGCGGAGGAAAAAATGCACATTTGTCATGTCTGTGGTAAGTGTTCTAGCTATTCCATTTTAAGCGTCAAAACCTCTTCGTATAACGAAACAAATAGGGAGATAATCATACAGCCTCCTCCTTATTCTATACTTTACCTAGGGAAACGCTTTCAATTCAAAACATCACTGGTTCATCATCTCAATTGTCATAGCGAGAATCCACGATTTAAATGTCAATTCTGTGGCAAGATCCTCTCAGGTTAGACATTTTAATCTGAACTTGGTTAATAATGTTGAATTTTGAACAGCACACAAAATGCTGCTGAAGCACTTGGTCAAGCAACACAATCAAGTCGTTGACCGGGAGCTCGTCCCCCTGCACAAGTGCGACATTTGCAACTACAAGACCATTTACAAGTCCGACCTGACCAAGCACAAGCGCAAGCACACGGGCGAGAAGCCGTACCGCTGCCCGATTTGCTTCAAGGAATTCTCCGACTCGTCCATTCTAAGACGACATGAAGTCGTCCATACAGGGGAGAAGCCGTGGAAGTGTTACCTGTGTGATAAGGCCTACACGCTCAGGTCGACATTGACGAATCACTTTAAAAAGGCGCACTCGACCTGGCCCAACCCGATTCCGGCGTGTCCCATTTGCAAGCGCGAGTTTGAAAATCGTGAAGGTAATTATTTGGAAAAATTAAAAAAAAAATTAAATTTAACTTCAAAAAAAGACATCTTCGCCCACATGAAAGAGGT
>SCLD01090826.1:0-13096 GCA_004367895.1 Oikopleura longicauda | reverse complement strand
GTTTAGACTAAGAACCATAAATATCGGGGATAACTAATACCGAACTTATCCTTTTGTGGAACTGAAATAGAAGGGACAGAAGGAATTCTTTTTTGTGGTGCAGTCTCAGATGTTACAACCGGTTTAGACACCACCACGGAATTTCCTGGAACCACAGGTACCAAATGATGAGTGGACAAGAAGTCCAACAAAGCACCCAAACCGTCTTCTTGACCACCAAACTGGTCAAAGCTTGTCCAATCACAAAAAGGAAATTTCATCAGCCGATGATAAAGAAAAGCTCCGACCAAAGGAATCGTAAACCGATCTATGCCATCAATCTCCACAATCGCAAGAACTTTTTGTTGACCAACAACGTTGACAACGCCAGTTACGGTAGCACCAGTATGAATTAAATTATCCAGTTTTTCACGAACATGGATAAGTCTAGTAAAGTTACTTAAAAATTGTGGAAATTCCAATAATAAAGAAAAAAGTATTTTTTTTAAAATATGAAGTAACGTTCCTTAAAGCAACAGAGCGCAATTCATCCTTTTGAACATCAGACATTCGATGTTTTACATGGCTTTCCAACCCATTGATGGGGCGACGGACAATACCACCAGGGTTAGGAGCGTATTGCCAAGCATCCACAATAGTAACAACAGGAACATAATCTTCAGGTTTACCTAGAATGAATTCCTGTGAAGTCGAAGTTGTGGTTGTTGAAGTTGGAGTGGTGGTATCTACCATGGTAGCATCATCGATAACCAAAGCACCAGAGCCAGTGCTATCTCCAGAAACGTTCAATGCAGAGGCAGGAACCGCGGTGACCACAGATACGTCACCATCATCACCTTTCTCTGAGGAGCTTTCCATAAGCTCAGCTTCAAGATCAATGTCGGTACCCACATCGATGTCACCGATGGCATCACTAACGCCAGAGGAGATAAGGCCGGGAGGGACCTCGGATTCAGAAATCGCATTTTCAACCAAAATCTTCTCTAAAGTCTCACCACTAGGGGGAGTAGAGCCAGGCTGGGACATAATCCAGTTCTAAAAGGAAATTTAAAATAGTTACGGTATCCTTAAAATTAATTGTGGAAATTAGAAAACGTACAAAAGTGAAATCCAGTTTCCAAATTGGTAACCCAGGTCTAGATAAACCACAATTAAAGGCACAGGGACATTTATCGAACGATTTCACAAAAGGACGACCAGTTTTGTATCGCCGACCGGCAGGATACCGAGAATCTTGTAACCACGCGCTAGCCGTACAAGTTTGAAAAGACTCAGCAGCATTAGGTTGTTTAACAAGTCCATCCACAAAAGGGTTATTAGTTGGGCGTTTTGGAGGGTCCTCGGGTTCCCAATAACGTTTTTCCGAGTCCAAGAGATCAGACTTATCCCACCGACGGGTGGAACGACGTTTGAATTCGTCGGAATAATCTCTTTCTTTTGTGGGCAGATTATAACTAGGGTCAAAAGAACCACAATTTTTCCTAGCCATTTCGAAAAGTAAAAAAGGTATTTTCTATCTCCACAAAATTATATTGTGGTATGAAAAATCAATCACGCCATATTCATGAAAAGATGATAAGATTCATGAACAGGTGTCAATGACTCATCTCGTATGACTAAAAATGACCAAAATGCAGATGGGAGCCGAATACACATTCAAATTAAATTTCTTACCTGTAATTGTGGATTTGTCAATCAGTATATTTCAAAATGAAATGTTCAGCACGTGTAAGGTCAGCTAAGGTTAAGAATAGAAAAACGCACGCTGACCATTGGCCGAAATTATTGTGGGTAAAACATATCGGCCACTGATTGGTCAACCGGAATCTGATGAAATATTTCGTCATCCACAATCAAAAATTATAGGTTAACCCGAGTATGACAAACAATCAAATAATATCAGCTATATCAATTTGTGGATAGATAACTGACAAATTTGACATAATTTTTCGAAATTATAGCACGTGACCAACCAAATAAATAATAAATCGACCACAAAGTTGAATCACTGAGAAATTTGGTCCAAAATAAAAACTCAAAATGTCACTTTCAAAAATTTTGTCAGGACTTGTCGAACAACAAATTGTCAACGGGTTGACACGTGATAATGAAAAGGTAGATTTCAGACTTTATTCCAAATAAAATAAGCTATAACCACAAAATAAATAGCTTATATAAAACTTTAAGACGCTTAGAATCATTTCGCGAGAAGCCGAACCGATCAAAGGTAAACTGTTGCAGTTAAACCGCATGATAAATGAGTTCCGAGACGAATTCGAGGGCCAAAGCATTCAAATAATGCATGAACCACGGTTCACGAAAAAGTGGGCTGAGATTGTGGAAAGCCAAGCGGAGCAACTCGTGAACCGGCGCCGTATTTACGTTGTGGTTTACGTCCACCCAGTAGTCGGATCCGTCCGCATCGCGAAATGGCTACCTGCAAGGAACATTTGTGAAGGTGATCAACGGTTTCTGACCGTATTCGCTGACGAATTAAGATTCGATAATGAATTATATTCGGTAGAACAAGGCCCTAATCAAGGGTTTTACCACAAATGCAATGGAAATGATTGTTGGCAAAAAAGTGACGCAACGATCCTGTCACTATCCCAGCACGACAGCTTGTTAGAGACTTCGAACGAGTCCCCTCAAAAGGATGATAACGAAAATGACCCATTTTCTGACAGTGATTCAGATTATGAAAGAATTGTGGAAAATCTATCAAGTCTGTCAAATTTGGGCACACCAACAACATCGTCGGTTAACTCAGGAGCGCCAGCAATGTCGTCACCAACCGAGTCATCTATAATGTCGGATAAAACCAAATGTAAGAATTTTTAAATTTATAAACATCCAACATAGAATACGTCGGATTACAAAGATTTTCTAAAAATATAGCAAGCGAACGACAAGATAACCCAGTCTGGGCGCAAAGACGAGCAGCTTGGAGAACCCAAGCAATCCACAAACGAGACCAACGGCAACAAACGAATGACGCATTCAATTTCATCATTAAGAAGTGGGACAAGAAACTCGAAAAAGACCGAGCGGAATTCAGAAAAGAATTAGAAAAACAGCAATTATTTCAATAATTCTAGTGTATCTCTTTCTGAAACTGTACTCACTATGATAGTTGTGGTATGAGTCGTAAAATATTGTGGTTAGAATTTGTGGAATAAAAATTTTGAGAATAAAAATTTTCTTTTTTGAAAATAAATTTATTTGACTTAGCAAACAGCGTATAGTATAAAACCCCGGGGGGTCACGTAGAAGTTGCGCTTTTGTGGTTCCCACAAAGATTAATTAAGCAAGTTAATTAAGCAACCATGATTGCTATTTGCTGACGTCAATGGAATGAGTACTCGAGCCATAGCCGAGCTACAATTCCTCGCAGTCAGGGGATTGCCGACAGAGAATAAATAAGTATTTATATTCTGGGCCCAAGGCCGATTATCACTACAAGCAGCACAGTCTTCTAAGTACTTCTTAAAGACTTCATTCGAGTACCGCCAAGGTATCCGGTAAGTAACTTAAGTATAATGTTAAATGATTGTGGCCCTGTAAAGCACTTACCTTGTGGTATACCAGATTGAAGACAACTAGGTTGTGGTAGTCGTGGTTGTAGTTGTGATCAGTAATGATGTTTGTGGAACCCTAACCCTGTTCCCGTCCACAAAGAAGATTCGAAGGAAGATACGAGCCACAAGAAGATTTACTTAATTATTATCTGTAAACAATAACGTTTAATAAAGGTTTATACGCCGCTCAAATACAGTTGTATTCTTCGCAAGGTTCACTTACGTACGTGGTGACTTTTCGTGAGAAAACAAATTGTACCTACGTTGCCCCGAAATCAAAAGAAACCGGGTCGTAGGCGGTAATGGACGACTCAAACGATGTGTTTGGGATGAATGTTGATTCAGGAGCCCGCATGGATTACATGCAGAAGCTTGTCCTAGCAGGTAACGCTTTTAGACTTCCGGACGACCCGAAAAAGGTTGATTCGGAAAAATATGAAGCGTGGCTCTCAGGGTTGAGAGCAACGCTTCAAGAAAAAGATATTGTTAGAATTGAAAAATTAAAATTCTTGTGGAACCGTGATCTTGGATCTAAATATCCGGATCAAGGAGTCCCAAATTCATTACAACAAGTTCAAATATTATTAAAAAACGGCCGTATATCTCGATCGGATATCGATTATACAGGTTCCGGAAATGATGACGGACACCCGTCTGGGACATGTTGGAAAAATATCCAATCATTGTCCGAACTTGTGTTGATAAAAACTGGTACCACAAATCCGACGACAACAGTCGTTAGGAATGTTTTGGACAAAATTGTGGATTTCTTATCAGAAAAGATGTATAATGATACCGAGGGACCAGAAGGTTCAAAATTTGTGGCTTATTTAGACGATGCAGAAACAAATCGAGACGCACTTAGAAAATTTCGTGCCATTACGGAACGATTGTTACCAAGTGATATAAATGAGGGTTTTAAAGAAGGGTTCTATACAGATCATGAAGCGTTGTTAAACGCTATGAAGCGCAAGTATAATCTGGGGAATGAACAAAAGACCATGATCGATCATTTTCTAAAGTTAGATAAAATTTTACAAAAAGATACGAAAATGGAGTTTAAAATGGCCGCCCTGCGATCGTTTATAAAAAAATTACTTGTGGTAGATGAATCTGAAAGGCCAGAAATACAATTTTACAATGGCCATAAAGAAAGAATCACACAAGATGAGGAATTCGGACCGAGTCAACTATTTTTATTGGAATATATTATATTTAATAAAATAGTACCACGGTCAAAATGGAGAAGTATTGAAAAACAGTACCATCATGTGATTAGTGGTAAACCTACTTATAAAAAGTGGCATGAAAGCGCGTACGAATTGTGGCATATTCTTGATACAGAACTGGAAAATAAATCCAATTATGGAAATCAAGCAGAAATTGAACCGCAAGACGAAATAAATGCAGTTCAACGTAATAATAAACCACAATTTCAAAATCGAAAACCACAAAGAAATGCATATTCATCCCCTAAAATGAATATGGGGAGATTTGGTGGAGGATATAATAATAATAATAATTCTAATAATACCAATAATTACGGTCGAGGGAATATGTCTAAAGAAAGAAACGATCGACTGAAAAACCGACTTGCAAAGTATAAATGTCGACATTGTTCACGACAAGCAGGCTCACCAAAATATCATAAACCCCCTTTTGGGGGAACAAACGAATCAATGTGTCCATTTGATCAAACTGGTAAAAAGCGACCAGGATATTATTTTATGTCAGCAGTAGAAGGGGTGAATGTAAACGAATTAGACCTTGTGGATGATGATAATGATATTGTTTATGAAAATGAAGTCGAGCAACTTGTGGATAACGTAAATGAGTTGTCAACAAATGATGTAAAAGAAGATTATGCGAGTGAAAACTTTGATATATATAATTTCAATGAGTGACTAGGCCAAGAAAATTCAATATTAGAACTTTACCCACAAATTAATTCTGTACACAAATATTACCCCCCAAAACCTTCAATAAAAGTCAACTTTTCTTGTGGTAAAAATTATGTTGAAGGAAATTTGTTGTTGGATTCTGGAGCAGCGCGCTCGATGATCCATGAAAGAATGCTGAAATATGCAAAATGCCGTAAATCGGTTAATATACGAAAACACGTATATAAGGGAGCAGGAAGTAATAAACTTGAATTAGCACATTATTTAATGTGTATCACATTGTGGATACCAAATTGTGGAGAATTTGAATTTACTGATGTACTTGTAAATGTGGGTACAACAGTAACTAATACTATGCTTGTGGGAGGACCGGATATGCACCGGATGGGTGTAATTCTGGACTATAACGACAAATTAATCAAGTTTGGAAAAGGATCATTAAAAGGAAGCCAGATAAAAATGGTAAACGACCATAAAAACGCGATCGCGAATATGAATAGTCAAGGTCAGTTTATTGCAACAATCGAGGAAACCACAATCCACGAGTTCTATAATAAAATTCATAAAATCGAAAAATCGAGTTTATTTTGGGAAATGAAATCACCGGATGATCCGGACAGAATCCTACAAAAACATGACATAGAATCAGATACAAATAGTATGATAGCAAATTGTGGTGATCCGTGTAATTTAAACATCGAAGATGACATTTGTGGAGGCTGTAACGCTTGCACAGATTCAAGAAAAGTTATTACAATACATGAAGCATGTGATCCAGGAGAAGATAGTATTCACACCACAAGCGAGTTAGCTTTAAATAAGCTGATAGAAAGAATTCGACAAAAGCAAAGAACAACGTATTCACATAAAAAGTGCACTATAGGACAGCAATTCCAGAACCGCCATCCGAACGTAGCGAAGCAACTATTGGAAATTATTGATAGTTATAAAGATGTATTTGCAGGAGATATAGGATGCACTAGTGATAAATATTCAGTTAAGGGTAAAATGGTAGGTAAAACGTCTCCACAACGCCCAGGACATCAAGTATATGAGGGAACATTAAAAAATTCAGTCATTAATCAATTTACTAAACTTATAGCTAGTGGCGTAATTGTGAGATGTAATGATCATAATATTATACCAGAAAACCAATTGATGGTTTTACCGGTAAGAAAGAAGGACGACGACGGAAACCTGGTAGAACCGATGTCAGGATTAAGGCTAGTCCAAGATTGTAGAGCTGCAAATGGCCAAACACAATTTTGTGGATCCACAACGGATAATATAAATGAAGCATTACAATTCGCAGCTCGAACGAGTGCGGATGGATTCAATGCGAAAATGGATGTTGCTAACGCATATTATATCATTAAATTAGATAAAAGCTTGTGGCCATATTTTTGCATACATGTACCCACTTTGGGAACGTATTGCTTTGTAAGATTAGTACAAGGATGGGCACCAGCAGCGCAATTATGCCAAGAAGTGTTAACCCATATATTTTACCCTATCCACAAATATTTAGAAAAATATATGGATGATCTGATATTCGCAACCCCACCTAATGGTGATTTATTTTTGAGAAAATTAACACAATTTTTTGAAATATGTAGAACAAACGGAATACGACTGAAAGGTGAAAAATGCTTTTTCGGTGTGTATGAATTTAATTATTTAGGATGCAGAATAAGTAATGGAACAATAAAAGCAAGTCCACATTACGTAATGAGATTAGATAAGATCAGTTATGAAGACCTTATTACAAAATTTGATGTCAAATCCTATGTACAATCAGCCGCATTTTTACAAAAGTTTATGAACTATTCATATGCCTTGTTAAAACCATTACGAGACGCCGCTAGTGGCGAAAAACGAGAAAAATTTTTGTGGACTGAAGAATTAATTGCTGCATTCTTTAGAATTAAAGCAGCATTGAAAGAATTGTATAATCTGCATCCATTCGATCCAGACCTTCAAACCGTGCTTATTGTGGACACTTCAAAAATCGCAACCGGTGGATTTATGTATCAAATCGGTCCAAATGGTCCACAAATTGTAAAATTCTTTACACGTTCAAGAAAAGATAACGAAAGGAAAATACCACTGTCAAGTTGTTATATGGAATTGACAGGGCTAAAAGCAATGGTTGTGGCAATGTTACCAATGTTATTACAGTGTACAAAAACTGTAATCGCTGTGACGGATAGTAGATCCGTAGTAAAAATTTTTGAAAAATTTCGCAGATTTGAAATACCGTCTCATGATACGGTTATCAACAATGCTTTGTACCACATATTGAGCGTAATTCTGATTCAAGTGATACACGCGAATGCAACTAATAAGAATATAAAAATTGCGGATGACTTATCAAGGCTAGGAATCATGAAAGACACAAAAGAATGCCTTGAAGGCACAAGTTGTGGAATATGTCAAGCAGCCGATCCATTCGACATTGGAAAAGCTAAAATGCTGAATTTTGTGGCAGAAATGAATCAATCAGATAAGAATATTGGAAACATTTTAAATCCAATTTCATGGGATGACCCCACGGAAAAAGAAAATAAAAGAGCATTTAAAGCGGTTAAAATATTCAATTTAGAATCAAATAATGAATTTGAAAAAGAAATGAAAATGCAAATAAAACAATTTTTAGAAAATAAAACTCTAATACGAATGATACAAGACCGAGACCCAAACTTGCGTAGGCTGCGACAAGGATTAGAACAAGGGCGAGTAAGTTATCCACAAAAACAACAATGTTTACAAACGCTACTGGAATCAAAAGGTGCAAAAATTGAAGATGGTGTAATAAAAATCGACAAATACACGGATGGAGTGTGTTCAAGAGTGTTACCAGTCCCAGAATCGGTAGCTCATGTGGTTATAGCGGTGGTCCACAATTCAGTGGGACACGGTTCGATAACGCAAATGATAAAACAAGTAGCAAAATATTTTCACTTCGAAAAATTAAGAGATCGAGTAAAATTATTTGTGGATAGATGCATTAAATGCACTTTACATAAAGGAGGACAGAATTTCCACAAAATACAACAAAAAGCAGTACCTACACCGAAAGACCTATATGTAACTATATTAGTCGACGAAGTAACAAGGACCTTCCGTAATCGTACGGTAAAATTTTTTGTGGCAATGGAATCCTTATCAAATTTCATGACTATCATAATATATGATGGGACAATGAATGGCGCCAAATTCATACGAGCAATAGCTCAAATCAAGAGCATTTTATGTCCACATGGTATGGACGTCACAAAATTAACAGTTCGGTGTGATAAAGCGCCATGGCATAATACAATGCCGATAAAAGAGGCATTACTGCTTATGAATACGGAATTAGAATTTTATACGTCCACAACACTCAGTAAAAATATAATACCAGAGTTAGATGTGCGGATAAAAATCTATTCCCAATTTTTAAAGCAACTTGTGGATGATACTACGTGGGACATTGAAATTTGTTGTTTTTTAGCCGCGGCAAAATGTAATAACAATATAGGTAGCAACGGGTATACACCCGCTGAAGTATTTGTGGGAAGAGGATGGATAGACGGCAAAACTGTACAAATTGATACAGATGAATTAATAAAGAAAATTAATGAAAAACGAACAATACGTAGAGAATGCGCTGAAAGAGCAGCAGCGCGTAAATACGCGAAAAAAGAATTAAAATGCACTCCCTATAAAAATAAGGAACTAAATTCACCGATAGTAAATAACCCACAATTAATTAACTTAAAAATTAATGACCAAGTAGTATTAAAAGGAAACACGGACAAAAACGATCCGAAATGTTCATTTATCGTCAAAAAGGTCGACTTCAGAAAACAACTGGCATTGTTGGAAAGAAATTGTGGAAGAGAAATTAAGAAAGCGGAGCCACGATGGATCCACTTCGAACTTATTGACCATATTTTCAAACCAGAAGATATTATGTTACAGAATTACGTAACAACGCAGCAACAAAACGACGAAGAGTATTTAATACCCAGAGATAAACTTCAAAAATTTATCATCCTAGCAGGAGGCCTAGGAGGTCAAATTAGATCACACCCGGGGGATATACCAGATTTATTTGAAAAATCAGCTGATTTTGTGGATGTGAAAAGCGAAATTCAAAAACTCCCAGTACCAAAAACACTGAGTAGTCATAATAGTTCATGGGAAATCATATCACCCGAAGTATCACCAAATAAAAATGAAACCACAATTTCTGAAAATGAGAGAACTCCAGTAGAGCCAGACCGTAAAAACCACAAAGCTAAATCGAACAAATCAAATAAAAAGAAACATCGTAAGTAGAGCCTAGATATCAAATATCTAATCCCTACTTAAAAATAGTATTTGTGGCTTTATTTCCCAAAACTAAATGTACAGTTTAAAGGTTTCTGAGCTCAACAATTTACTGGAGCTTCAAAGAAAGTGTCAGACTTTATTCCGAGAAAAAGTAAAAATTCGAAACATATGTTCGATTCAGACTTTATTCCGAGAAAAAGTAAAAATTTTTTTTTTGTGGCAAGAAATTTAAGCAACAACGGCTTCGTATAATCGAACCAGCTCATCCACAAGATCTTCATTCAAAGCGTTTTCAGCAGTATTAACCACCCAACCGTTCAAATATTCTTCAGAACCAAGTGCGGGAGGAAAATCACCAAAATGATACTGACGAAACGCGCTCAACTAGAATAGCGTAATATTTTTTCCGTTTTTAACTCAAAATAAAACTCACATTATCAGGATGGATAAATTCATTTTCATCGTTTCGACCACAAAATTGGGGAAAATTGTTGTTGCGGGCATATAAAAAGATGCTGTCCAAACCACCTAAAAGTTTTAAGGTTTGTGGAAATTAAAGAAAATTTGTGGAAAAATTGTGGAAATAGACAAAAGCTTAAAAATTTTTTTTCTTGTGAGAGTTTTAAATCTCAAAAATTTTGTGGAAAATGTTAAATTCAAAAATATTTTGTGGAAAGTTAAAAACCAAATTACGTACCAACAATGGTTAACACCGTGAAAGGATGAAGCAAATTGAACTGGAACTCGTATTCGACACGCTTTTCAAGTCGAAAATCGCCAATATCGTCCATCGATTGTTTAAATCGCGATCCAGAAGGCAAAACGCGAAAGCAATTTCGCGAATTCCCGAATTTGCCAGAAGCAGTTTTACTGTAATAACAATCAACACGAGTGATGACTGAATTAGCAGTAATATTACCATCCCGACCAGAAGCACGCAAGCAGTGATCAACAATTTCCTAAGAATAAAATGAAAATTTTAATGATATTGATAATTTTGTGGAATAAATATTGAGTAAAGGAAATTTGAAAAACTAAAATTGTGGATTTACGAATTTCTTACCTCAATGAAGTCAAATTGTGCCTTTGACCCAGCCACAAATCTTACGCGAAGAGGCCCACCAGAATAATTTCGGGCTAAAACGAAAATGTAAAAATTTTTTAAATTGTGGAAAAATTACCTGATGCGGATTCACGCATTCTTTCGATGTCCAAATCAGTTATAGCCATACGGCAGTGATCTTGGCTAGCCAAAACACGACGCCGACCAGTAACAGTGGGGAGCTGCATTTTGATGGTCATTCCAAGAACACCACAAACGTATTGTGGATTCGAACCAACAAGGTTGATGTAGGGAATGTCACAGTTAGCACAGTTTGAAACTCCACAAGACATTTGAAGAGGCGATCGTCTTGGACAAGGACGAGATGAATCATGCCATACACATATGGTATAAAACAATGATAATGGACATTGCTCGAATAACATAATTTCTACGCGCCCCATATAAGCGTAGAAACCAAATCGATACCAGTTATCTAGAGATAGTATTATATCGCGGTTCTCGAAAAATTTAAGGTTTGACAATTTAGGCTTAAAAATGAAATTTTGACGCTGAGCTTGGTACAAGTTCAATTTCAAGGATTCAGTTGGGGAATCATAAATGGGTTTAATTATATTTAGGTTTAAAATAAAATACCGTCGTTGTGGAAGACCCATTTAGTGGAAGGCTTAGAATATTCGGAAATATGAAGTGGCACCAATGATGAAATTGTGCGATTGCCTTCAAGCTTATGCATTTCCACAAAATAAGTTTCCCATTCGTCAGAATTTCGCTTGCACCAAAACTGTAGCTTCAACATATTGAGTGGTCCACCAGATGGAGGGGCAGCTAAAGAAACAATTAAACCGTGAAAGTACCAATCAACAAAAGGGGGTCAAAAACCTCCAGCTGAGTATCAGCTGATAACTATCAATTGAAGTGCTTGAAACGACTCTTTAGCGCCAAAATTAATATGTATATATACTCAATATGAAATATATTTATCATAAAATAATCGGTTTTATAACCTTTGTGGAAAAACAATAAATTATCGGTTTTATACCTTTGTGGAAGTTTTCAATAACCAAAAACTTTAAAAATGGACCCACAAGATATTCCAGAACAATACTGGGCTGAATTAGAAGAGGAAGTCTCATGGGAAAGCATGGATTCAGGCTATTCAAGCACCGGATCCAACTATTAGAAAATATTCTTTTTTCGAAAAACTGTATTTTAAACTGTACACCTTTGTGGAATAAAATTTAAAACGAACTTTGTGGAATAAAATTTGAAACAAACTTTTTAGAAACCATGAATTTTAATTTGTAAATTAAGTTAAGACTTACTCAGAAATGCTTGGGTGATTTCAGGATCCTCAAAACGCTGGCGAAACACGCGTGATTGAATGTAGGGTCGACTATCATCATCAAGAATAGCTTCAGTAGAGGTATCGTAAGTATCAGGTGGGACCACAAAATGTAAAGCAAAGAAAGGCGTGAGACGAGTGTTTTGTCGAACGTTTCTTTTTCGACGATCTTGACTTTCTTTGTCACGATAACATCGACGCCTAAAAGAAATATCAAAATAAATTCATTTTGTGGAAATAATTCAATTTTTGAGGTAAATCCAATTTTGTGGAAAGAAGTCATTTTTATGAAAAGAGAAACTTACTCCATAGCTATCATATGTTCATATGAACAGCGCTTGCGATAAGGATCCCCACGCATTCCAGATGAATAAGGAACAAAGTTGTCCCGAATTCGATGGGCAAAATCGCGATTGCGAAGTTCAGCAGATGATTGTGGTAAATCAACTGGATAATCCAATACGGGAATAACAGCCGGGTTCGGTGGATCACTGGGAAAGCAAGAGGGAAATTCGCCATCATCATCGAAGTCAGAATCATCAGAGTCACCACCATCATCGCCAGCGTTCTCAGCAACCTCTTCATTCTCCACATTATTCTCAAGACCCAGGTTCACATCAGGTGCGACCACAACAGGTTGAGCAACGGGAACATTATCATCATACCCAGGTTCGGAAAAAGCGTCGGCACCATCGACGACAGCACCAGGTGGTCCGCCAATAGCGACGTTTTCAAGGTCGCCACGAGATTTCTAGTTATAAGTTCAACAATAGAAATTATCATTTAAATGTGTGTTTAGACTAAGAACCATAAATATCGGGGATAACTAATACCGAACTTATCCTTTTGTGGAACTGAAATAGAAGGGACAGAAGGAATTCTTTTTTGTGGT